>JAWNNP010003088.1:0-44062 GCA_035044805.1 Leucophenga maculata
CTTGGATGAGATGGGTCGTTATCTATTAAAAGGAGCGCTTTCAATTGCAACCCTTTGTTTTCAAAAACTTTTTAACCCAAATATAAATAGAAATTTAGCAACATTTTTAATTTGGCTGTATTATAACCTGTGGAACAAACGATTCATGAAACCAATCCTTGAAAATGGTAGACTTCATCCAGGCGGCTTTGGAGCTTTTATAATCAGTGAGCAGTTAAAATTTTTAAAGCAACGAGGTTTCCTAGCTTTTCCAACTATCAACAGCTTCAACCTATGCGATCCTGTTGCGTTTGCGCACGGCAAGAAAGTGATTCGCTGCTTCTCTGTCTTTACGCCGGGAGCAGATTTTTCAGACGATGACGCACAAGTTGTTTTGACCAAATTTTCCAGAATAAACCAAACTTATCAGCATTATACAACTGATCATTGCACAATCCCAATTCGTAAGTTTTTTCTTTTAGTTTTAACTTAAATGGATCCACCAATCTGGCTGCGATGACAATTTTTTTTTTGCGTAATTCCTTAGCCTTTCTTTCAGCATTAATCCACTTACAGGGAAGTTCTTGTTTCGCATTCGGGTGAACCAACGGTAGAGGCATTTTTCCATTTTGGGTAGCTCTGACGCCCTCATCGTCTTCCTTTTTCCTGGTCCACAAAATGTGCTGTTGACGCACTTGAATATTACCTCTTTCTTCTTTCGAATTCCACATATGGTGGATTGAGCAAAATTGTCCTTATTGGTTCAAAATCTCTGCCTTTTCATTTAGTTTTAAAAAATTTGCTCTTTTTGAACTCATATTTACATTAGATACTGACGCAACCGTTCCACGCGAGACAAAAAAGTCAATTGAAATAATTTTGTGCGACTTGAATACTACATACATATGCGAATCCTTGGTAATTTGTATACGAAACATGCATAAATACATATGTAATAGTCTAAAAGGGGGACTCCCAAAACTAAAAAAATTGAATCATAACATATTTTTGCATTGTGAACGCAAACATATTGATTTTCTTGTGGTTCACCTTTTAGAGCTTTCTGATTTGGTTCACCTTTTAAGGTAGTCAATGTAAAAAGAAAATTGTTCACATTAAGCGATGTTCACAGATTGGAGTGTTCACGGTTTCGCGAGTGCATTGTGTATATATATATAGTTATATATATATAATATATATATATATATATATAGTTATATATATATATATATATAGTTATTTATATATATATATAGTTATATATATATATATAGTTATATATATATATATATATATAGTTATATATATATATATATAGTTATATATATATATATATAATTATATATATATATAGTTATATATATATATATATTAGGGTGGGTTTCGGCTCATGGGTCTAGCGATGAATGAGAACAAGACGAAGTACTTGGTGTCTTCTCTCACTCCGTCAACGCGTCTTGGACGGTCAGTGACGATGGAGAATTTCCACTTTAGTGTGGCAGAAAACTTCGTCTATCTTGGATCCGAGATAACCAGCAAGTCAGGAGATCAGGTGAAGAATCAAGCTTGCAAACAGATGCTTTTTTGGGCTGAGCAATCTATAAATCTATAAGACGCTAACACTCTCGGTCCTATTGTATCGCTCAGAGGCATGGACCGTGATTGAGTCGGATGAGACATCGTTGGAAGTCTTCGAGAGGCAGATTCTTCGCAGGATCTTTGGTCCTATTAGAGTCGGCGACGAGTTTAGGTCCCGTATGAACCACGTGCTGTACAAGCTATTCTGAGGTTGACATAGTCCAGCGCATAAAATTTCAGCGGCTGCACTGGGCTGGGCACCTCATTCCAATGGATGAAAGAGCTTCAGCACGCATGGTTTACATTTGGGCCCAAACTGGATTGGTGGACGCCGAAATAGAGGAGAACTGGGCACTCGATGAAATGACCAGGTATGGAGAGCACTCACCGTACTTGGCATTCAAAACAATTGGCGCCAGCGCGCACTTGACTATGAGGACTAACGCGCCTTCCTAGCTGCGGCCATGACCGGTAGACGGCCATTTAAGTAAGTAAGTGAGCACATGCAACCATAAAATGGGATATTCTTTTGGGTTCTGACATAAATTTTTTGTTTTTAAAGCCTATATCAACTAAAGTTTAGGGCCTGAGATACAAAAAAAACTTATTTGTGTTCATTTTCTTTTCATGAGATACCAAAAAAAAAAACATATGTAAATTACGCGAAGTGAATATGACAGTGTACCTTATTTATTATTTTTTTTTATATTATTTTTATTATGCAGCATTATTCTAAGGGTATTCTGATAAATATTCTTAAAAAAAATATATTGAAAAAAAAGCCAGAGATAGTGGTGAGAACCAAGTCACCTAGAAAAAAAGTTTCCATGCGCAAACCGAAATTAAAAAACCAAAAATAATTCTTTAGAACATAAGTTTTTCTTTGATTTGAACGAAGGGATTAAGAAAATATTAATATTTGAATTTTTGTTAAAGGTGTAATCAAAAAACTTTAGTTTTTACCAAAAATTCTTCTTTTTACCATACTGTGCAGCGCAAAGAAGTATTTTTGTATGTATGTATGCATGTGTATATGTATGTATGAATATGTATGTGTATATGTATGTATGAATATGTATGTATGCATGCATGTGTGTGTGTATGTATTTGTGTTCCAAACTCGTTGACCGATTTTGATGATTTTAACGTCAGTCGATTTGTTTTAATCTTGCATTTATCACTTAAGCTATGACAACAATCAAAATTCAATATGGCGACAGATAGACGCCATATTGTGATAAAGAAAGATAAATAAAATCGACGAACTATGTTGGTTATCATTGGATAGGTATTTGAAAATCATTTTAAGTTTTCTCATATCATTTTTCATTTCAAATGACCGATAATAATCTACAAGGTTTCCCGAACTTTTTTGTAGGTCATTTTCAGATGGTGAGTACCTGCGTTGGAAAGGAACATCTTTGAAAGTTTCATGACATTAGGAAAATTGGAAGTGAAGTTATAGCGTCTAATGTGACAGTATATTTTTGTCATCGGTGCAAAAATGGGTGTTGAACACAGAGCCAATATTATGATTTGTTTTAAGCTAGGTAAAACTTTTACTGAAACTCACGAATTGATGCAACAAGTTAATGGGAATAATTGTCCATCTTGTACCAATATTTGCGACTGGTATACACGTTTCAAAGACGGTCGGGAAGGCTTAAATGACGACGAAGGTTCGGAAATCTTCCGTGAAAGACAGTGAAGACAAAACATCAAAACTGACCGTGAATTCATCAAAAATGAGCCGAAATTTCGAAATCATTGCGGTTCCTGGAATCGGAATTGCGATTGTCCAAAAACTCAATACATCACATTTTGGTCGATCATTTGGGCTACAGAATAGTGTGTGCACAATTTGTTACGCATTAATTAAAAGACGAGGAAAATGTGCTTCGGATTCAATATTCGAAAGACATCATTAAAGATGCCAAAAACACTCAAAACTTTCTTCATATTTTCAATACGACCCTAAAAGCAAAGTCAAAATAAAAGCCACCCGGTGAGTCAAAACCCAAAAAATCACGTTTGGAAAAGTCAAAAGTGAGGACTATGTTGATGTATGTATGTACGATTCGAAGGGCCACTTTGAATAATAAAAAAACAAGCACTCAAAAATCAATTGTAGTTTTAATTTTATTCCAAAAGTTCGGAAAATTTTAAGACACCCCTTGTATATATATATGTAGATATATATACATTAGGGTGGGGCGATTTGTATGGAAGGAAAAAAATCATCTCGGGCGCGTCCAGATTCCGATTCCGAGGAATATTCTGAGCAAAAAAGTCCACTGGACCATATGTCTACGGTGAAAATCGAGCTTGCGAGTTTTCGCTTGAAGTTTTCTGTTCGGACTTCATATTCTTAAGAAAATGGTACTTTTTGTCATGCTCATATTTCGTAAACTAACTGAAAATTTCGATTTACTTTCAAGAGCAAAGTTGTAGCATTTGATACGGCCTACAAATTGTCCCTGTACAGCAAGTCAAAAAAAATTCATTTTCATGGTGCAAAAGACAAAAAATGCCGAGAAAAACGCCATTTTTTCGATTTTTTTTTATTTTCCGTCAATAACTCATAATCGATTGAAGATATGATGAAACTGTTAATGAAAGAATTGTAGCCCACTGGATGATCTACAACTTCTTTGAACATGTTGGACCACTCCTTGATACATTTTTTGCCATTGGAAAGTGACAAACTTTAGCAAAAATTTATTTTTAAACATTTTTCATTCAAAGATTGCCCTCGAAATCTTTTCGAGTTTCCATACAGGGCAATTTCTTTCGACCTTCAGATACAGATGCCATTATACCTTCACGATTTTTGTCGATTGAGCGCTTAGCAACACTAGCTAATAGTTGGACATGACGCTCCGTACCTTGAATATGGCAAGGTACTAATGGATCTGGTAATGGAGGATCTTCATCATCTGCATCTTCAAGGTATTGCTGTAAATGTTCATACGGAATTTTTCTGGTAAATGGCGGTTCAGATAACAACGTTTTGTTATCTAAATCAATCATGTGAACGTAGTCCGTACAATCAAAAATGATTTTTGGTTTTACATATTCGCGAAGCATAGTTGAATCGCATAAGTTGTCGCGAAAATACAATATTTTTTTGAGTGCCAATCGACGAATTTCTTTGCGATCATCGAATAACATGGTAAACAAAACATTTTCACTGTGTGCGAAATAGCAATTATTCTGTATTACAGGATTTATTATGCCACGTAAATGATTCGGCATATATTGCGTCCATTGGATGAATTTTCCAAGCAGAGCACTACCGTATACAGCCGAGTTGTAGTATTTCACGTTAAAATACATGGGAACGTACACTTTCATGATGTATCTTGCCAAAACTTTCAAATTTTCTGATGGGTCCTTTGTCGCAATATACACACGGAGCAATCTACTAGCTCTTGTTATCCATCTCGAATGTCCTACCGGTCCAGGTTTGATGTTTGCAAGACTAATTGAGCAACTACCATTTGAAACGGCTTCGGCAATTTCGTATAGATATTTCACGTCCGTGGAAAGTTGTTTTCTATCATCTTCATTCAATTCTGGAGGCATGTGCTCAAGTGAAATTGCTTCAAAGTTTTCAATAACCTGAAAAATAATAGTTTTTTCAAAATTATATCGCTTATAGAAAAAAAATTAAATAAAGCTATGATATTTACTTGTAATGTATTGCAAATTTCTATACTTTGAGCTAACGTTCACGCTCTCGGCTCACTTTCCTTTTATCCATAATGATGCTTTCACCTCGCTCATCTTTATACTCTATGTCAGCGAATAAAGCTGAAGCCAAACAAGATGCTAATCGATCGGATATTCCAAAACGATCGCACATCATTGCAAACTTTGGTGTACTATATCGTGGAGTATAAGAGCGCACGGTTGGTTCACAGATTTCCGAAGCAGAAGGAAATTCCAAGTCACACAAATGTGATATGTTTGCTTGAAATGTTGGATCAGATGATGCACCCGTATGTAAAGTTGGTGGAACAGTCGATATTTCCGTTTCAACTGGCAAATACTCAGGTATTGTAAGTTTGCGTTCGTTATGCTGATCCAACATAAATTGATGGAGTCGATCAGGAATTTTACCGCAATTACATCGGGCCGTTTTGAGTTGACATTTACATTTTCCAATGTAAAAGATTTCCTTTGTGCTATCAACAAATTTTTGGAATTTACCATCAAGTTGTGTTTGATTCTTACAAGCTCTGCGGTAATTGTTCAGTAATCGACCCAATTTTGCAATGATATTTTTTTTTCCAATGACCTCAATATATAATTTGTCCCAAATTTGAACCATTTTGTCGCAAACGTGCGGGGTGAATGTGTGGTATGAAAACATTTTACACGTTTGTTTGCAACGAGCGGCCAAGAAAAAATAATGTTTTAAAATATCATGCCCAGTTGGAAGCGAAATATAATCTACTTCGGCTTCTAAACCGAATGCCAAAATATTGTGCGTAGGCATAAATTCCAAACTTGTTGCTGACGATGCTGATTCTGCTGGTGTCTGCATCTCCACATCATCTTGATTATCAACATCCTCTGGATTATCCATATTTGTTAAATGTTCTATCACAAACAATTTAATTTTATATTTATTATAAATATTCCACAATGCGGTATAAAAAAAATATTATTTAATTTAGTTTTGGTATAATTTGTGTACGTTTACATGAAGTAACAAAAAAACGTCAAATGTCACTTAAAATGGCGTTTTTCTCGACATTTTTTGTCTTTTGCACCATGAAAATGAATTTTTTTTGACTTGCTGTACAGGGACAATTTGTAGGCCGTATCAAATGCTACAACTTTGCTCTTGAAAGTAAATCGAAATTTTCAGTTAGTTTACGAAATATGAGCATGACAAAAAGTACCATTTTCTTAAGAATATGAAGTCCGAACAGAAAACTTCAAGCGAAAACTCGCAAGCTCGATTTTCACCGTAGACATATGGTCCAGTGGACTTTTTTGCTCAGAATAACCCCCGAAATCGGAATCTGGACGCGCCCGAGATGATTTTCAAACCGCCCCACCCTAATATACATATTTATGTATATATATATCGGGTCCACCAAATAATTTTTTTTTTAAATGCTATAAAATGAAAACTACAAGACATTTTTTCAAACTGTTATTTTTTTATTTGAAACCTCAATCCTTCCGGTTAACAGTGGAATATGATTTCATTCATATGGCTGCCAGGGCTAGCCATGCAGTACCCAATTCAATCGGTTCAATTTTTGAGCACATTTTCGACAGTGTGCAGCCCTAACTCGGCTATGTTATCGCGAATGTTGTTCTTCAATGCTACAATTGTCTCTGGTTTGTTGGCAAAACACTTATCTTTGACTGCTCCCCACAAATAATAGTCCAACGATGTCAAATCGCAGCTCCTTGTTGGCCAAACGACATCAGAATTTCGACTGATAATTCGATCTTCAAAAACAGTGCGCAAAAGATCGATTGTAACATTGGCTGTGTGGCACGGAGCGCCATCCTGTTCAGTTCAAATGTCACCAAGGTCCTCATCTTCAATTGTTGTGAACAAAAATTCACTTAACATGGCCCGATAGCCCATTGTCTATAACCGTCTCACCTTCTTCCAATGATGCCTTTCGACCAAAATCTACACCAAACAGTCACTCGTAATGGGTGCATCGGCAATTGTTCAATTACGTGTGGTTTCTCCGTGCCCCAAATACGACAATTTTGCTTGTTGACATTGCCACCAAGATGAAAATGAGCTTCATCTGAAAAGATGTTTTTTTTTCATAAAATCAGCATCGAATTCAAGTCGATCGTGAGCCCACTTAACGAAAACACAACCATATTCGTTCAGCGGAATAATAATACTAACTTTCTGTCAAATCTGTCATGAGTCACGTTGCCAGGCTCGAATATATATGAATATATATATATTAGGGTGGGTCGATTTAAAAATCGCTTAGGCACATATGATTTTCGGATTTCAGGGATCAAAATAAGAAACTTTGCTCAAGAAACCATACCTCTAAAATAAATTCTGATGTCCCTCGTTTTAACGTGTAGGTACCCGAAAAAATCCTGTTTTGACCCATTTAGAGTGCCCCAATCGAGTCCAATTGTATGACCGACCCCCACTAACTTTGGAGGGTCGACCCACCCATGCTAGTTGTAACCATATATATATATATATATATATATATATATATATATATATATATATATAACTATATATATATATAACTATATATATATATATAACTATATATATATATATATAGTTATATATATATATATATATATATATATATATATAGTTATATATATATATATAACTATATATATATATATATAGTTATATATATATATATATATATATATATATATATATATATATATATATATAGTTATATATTTATATATATATATATAACTATATATATATATATATATAACTATATATGTATATATATACATATATATATATATATATATATATATATATATATATATATATATATATAACTATATATATAACTATATATACATCTTTTTAATAACCGAATCGACCTCGTTATAGTCCGGTGGCTCTACAATACTGCCATCATTAACTGGTGGTTCCGGTGTCATTTCTCTGTCGGCGGGATTGTGCACTTCATCTGATGAAATATGATTGCTTCATAATCTCAGTGATTCCTGTTCATCCGTTACCAGATTTCCAGTGTCATCCTTACAGAAAGTTACTCCGGGTTTAAAACCTTCAGTTAGACGCTTGACCTTTTGATAGAATTTTCGAGCTTCATTTCTGTCACGTAACATCTCAACATCCTCAAACTCCTGTCTGTCTTGATCCTTTTTCTTACGTCTGACTTTTTCTTTCCTCGTCGTACTAAGAATTCTTCACAGGTTTTGTATAACCAATGACATCCTTGGCAGCCCTATCCATGGAGCGGGTAAACTGTTTCCACTGCTCAAATACATATATCTCGAGAAGACGGAAAGCTTTCCCGGAGCAGTCGGGAGAGTTTATTTGAATAGGCTGCGGCGTTTTGTTCTGATTGCAGCTTGCCGACGTCTAGCTGAGCTGAGCCTATATATATCGGGTCCTCCATCTAAAGTTTTTATTTTGAACTACCGGTTATTCCGAGCCTGGCAACGTGACTCATGACAGATTTGACAGAAAGTTAGTATTATTATTCCGCTGAACGAATATGGTTGTGTTTTCGCTAAGTGGGCTCACGATCGACTTGAATTCGATGCTGATTTTATGAAAAAAAAAACATCTTTTCAGATGAAGCTCATTTTCATCTTGGTGGCAATGTCAACAAGCAAAATTGTCGTATTTGGGGCACGGAGAAACCACACGTAATTGAACATTTGCCGATGCACCCATTACGAGTGACTGTTTGGTGTAGATTTTGGTCGAAAGGCATCATTGGAAGATGGTGAGACGGTTATAGTCAATGGTGAGCGCTATCGGGCCATGTTAAGTGAATTTTTGTTCACAACAATTGAAGATGAGGACCTTGGTGACATTTGAATTCAACAGGATGGCGCTCCGTGCCACACAGCCAATGTTACAATCGATCTTTTGCGCACTGTTTTTGAAGATCGAATTATCAGTCGAAATTCTGATGTCGATTGGCCAACAAGGAGCTGCGATTTGACATCGTTGGACTATTATTTGTGGGGAGCAGTCAAAGATAAGTGTTTTGCCAACAAACCAGAGACAATTGAAGCATTGAAGAACAACATTCGCGATAACATAGCCGAGTTAGGGCTGCACACAGTCGAAAATGTGCTCAAAAATTGAACCGATTGAATTGGGTACTGCATGGCTAGCCCTGGCAGCCATATGAATGAAATCATATTCCACTGTTAACCGGAAGGATTGAGGTTTCAAATAAAAAAATAACAGTTTGAAAAAATCTCTTGTAGTTTTCATTTTATAGCTTTAAAAAAAAAAATTATTTGGTGGACCCGATATATATATACATATATATGTATATATATCTACATATATATGTATATATATCTACATATATATGTATATATATCTACATATATATGTATATATATCTACATATATATGTATATATATCTACATATATATGTATATATATCTACATATATATATACAAGGGGTGTCTTAAAATTTTCCGAACTTTTGGAATAAAATTAAAACTACAATTGATTTTTGAGTGCTTGTTTTTTTATTATTCAAAGTGGCCCTTCGAATCGTACATACATACATCAACATAGTCCTCACTTTTGACTTTTCCAAACGTGATTTTTTGGGTTTTGGCTCACCGGGCGGCTTTTATTTTGACTTTGCTTTTAGGGTCGTATTGAAAATATGAAGAAAGTTTTGATTGTTTTTGGCATCTTTAATGATGTCTTTCGAATATTGAATCCGAAGCACATTTTCCTCGTCTTTTAATTAATGCGTAACAAATTGTGCACACACTATTCTGAAGCCCAAATGATCGACCAAAATGTGATGTATTGAGTTTTTGGACAATCGCAATTCCGATTCCAGGAACCGCAATGATTTCGAAATTTCGGCTCATTTTTGATGAATTCACGGTCAGTTTTGATGTTTTGTCTTCACTGTCTTTCACGGAAGATTTCCGAACCTTCGTCGTCATTTAAGCCTTCCCGACCGTCTTTGAAACGTGTATACCAGTCGCAAATATTGGTACAAGATGGACAATTATTCCCATTAACTTGTTGCATCAATTCGTGAGTTTCAGTAAAAGTTTTACCTAGCTTAAAACAAATCATAATATTGGCTCTGTGTTCAACACCCATTTTTGCACCGATGACAAAAATATACTGTCACATTAGACGCTATAACTTCACTTCCAATTTTCCTAATGTCATGAAACTTTCAAAGATGTTCCTTTCCAACGCAGGTACTCACCATCTGAAAATGACCTACAAAAAAGTTCGGGAAACCTTGTAGATTATTATCGGTCATTTGAAATGAAAAATGATATGAGAAAACTTAAAATGATTTTCAAATACCTATCCAATGATAACCAACATAGTTCGTCGATTTTATTTATCTTTCTTTATCACAATATGGCGTCTATCTGTCGCCATATTGAATTTTGATTGTTGTCATAGCTTAAGTGATAAATACAAGATTAAAACAAATCGACTGACGTTAAAATCATCAAAATCGGTCTACGAGTTTGGTCTTTAGAGTGTAACAAACGAACAAAAACACATACATACACACATGCATGCATACATACATATTCATACATACATATACGCATGCATACATACATACAAAAATACTTCTTTGGCTGCACAGTATGGTAAAAAAAAGAATTTTTGGTAAAAACTAAAGTTTTTTGATTACACCTTTAACAAAAATTCAAATATTAATATTATCTTAATCCCTTCGTTCAAATCAAAGAAAAACTTATGTTCTAAAGAATTATTTTTGGTTTTTTAATTTCGGTTTGCGCATGGAAACTTTTTTTCTAGGTGACTTGGTTCTCACCACTAAGAATATTTATCAGAATACCCTTAGAATAATGCTGCATAATGAAAATAATTTAAAAAAAACTAATAAATAAGGTACACTGTCATATTCACTTCGCGTAATTTACATATGTTTTTTTTTGGTATCTCATGAAAAGAAAATGAACACAAATAAGTTTTTTTTGTATCTCAGGCCCTAAACTTTAGTTCATATAGGCTTTAAAAACAAAAATTTATGGCAGAACCCAAAAGAATATCCCATTTTATGGTTGCATGTGCTCACTTACTTACTTAAATGGCCGTCTACCGGTCATGGCCGCAGCTAGGAAGGCGCGTTAGTCCTCATAGTCAAGTGCGCGCTGGCGCCAATTGTTTTGAATGCCAAGTACGGTGAGTGCTCTCCATACCTGGTCATTTCATCGAGTGCCCAGTTCTCCTCTATTTCGGCGTCCACCAATCCAGTTTGGGCCCAAATGTAAACCATGCGTGCTGAAGCTCTTTCATCCATTGGAATGAGGTGCCCAGCCCAGTGCAGCCACTGAAATTTTATGCGCTGGACTATGTCAACCTCAGAATAGCTTGTACAGCACGTGGTTCATACGTGGACCTAAACTCGTCGCCGACTCTAATAGGACCAAAGATCCTGCGAAGAATCTTCCTCTCGAAGACTTCCAACGATGTCTCATCCGACTCAATCACGGTCCATGCCTCTGAGCGATACAATAGGACCGAGAGTGTTAGCGTTTTATAGATTTATAGATTGCTCAGCCCAAAAAAGCATCTGTTTGCAAGCTTGATTCTTCACCTGATCTCCTGACTTGCTGGTTATCTCGGATCCAAGATAGACGAAGTTTTCTGCCACACTAAAGTGGAAATTCTCCATCGTCACTGACCGTCCAAGACGCGTTGACGGAGTGGGAGAAGACACCAAGTACTTCGTCTTGTCCTCATTCATCGCTAGACCCATGAGCCGAAACTGTTTATCAATCTCTGAGAACGTCTTGCTGACTCGCTGTTCCTGCGTACCGATGATATCGAGTATCACTTCCCTTGGGAAGATCGAGCCCGACCTCCTCTGTAAGTACGGACACTGGCGTAGGATGTATTCCATTAGAAGAAGAAGTTTCCATCTGACACCTCTCTTGGTATCAAAGGGGTCGGAGCGGTTTTTCCCCACCCTGACAACGATTTGTGTGTTAGATGGCGTCGCCATGCAAAGACGGACAATCCGTGCCGGGATACCTAGTGCAGACAGGGCGTCGAACAACTTCGATCGTATCTGCGTGTCGAAAGCGGCTTTGTAGTGGACAAATAGGTGGTGAGTGTCTTTGTTGAACTCACGGGTCTTTTCCAAGATTTGGCGTAATGTGAATATTTGATCACTGGTCGACCTTTTTGGCCTGAAGCCCCACTGATATCGTCCTATCAGTGAATCGGTATATGGCTTCAGCCTATTACACAATACGCGCGACAGAATCTTATATCCAATGGAAAGAAGACTTATTCCGCGGTAGTTGGCGCAAACAGCAGGGTCTCCTTTCTTAAAGATAGGACAGAGATAACTGAGATTCCAGTCATGGGTATGCGTTCATTGGACCATATCTTGCATAAAAGTTGGTGCATACTTCTAACCAACTCTTCGCCGCCGGTCTTAAATAACTCATTGTGCAGTCCATCAGAGCCTGCCGCTTTGTTATTTTTCAGCTTTTTAATAACTGAATCGACATCGTTATAGTCCGGTGGCTCTACAATAGTGCCATCATTAACTGGTGGTTCCGGTGTCATTTCCTTATCGGCGGGATTGTGCGCTTCATCGCCTCCGAGTGAAGTGAGACGCTTGACCTTTTGATAGAATTTTCGAGCTTGTCACGTAACTTCTCAACATCCTCGAACTCCTGTCTTTCGTGATCGTTTTTATTACGTCCGAAAAGGCGTTTCTCCTCTCTCCGTTTCTCTCGGTATCGCTCTCTAACAGCTGACGTTGCTCCCGACTGCAGAGGTCGCAGATAGGAAGTGTTCTTCTCTGCAGTAACATTGCGACACTCCTCGTGGTACCAACAATTCTTCACAGGTTTTGTATAACCAATGACATCCTTGGCAGCCCTATCCATGGAGCGGGTGATATGTTTCCACTGCTCACATATATCTCGAGAAGACGGAGAGCTTTCCCGGAGCAGTCGGGAGTGTGTATTTGAAAAGGCTGCGGCGTTCTGTTCTTATTGCAGCTTGCCGACGTCTAGCTTTTGTTGCATGTTGGAACGTGCGGCGTGCAATACGCTGAGCCTAGTGCGTACCTTGGTTGCCAGAAGATAGTTTTTCGAGTCAATGTTGGGACCACGTAACGTTCGCACGTCCAACACGCTTGATGCATGCCTACCGTCAATCAGAACATGATCAAATGGCGTGTTATTTCATCTGGACTCAGCCATGTAGACTTTGTGGATGTTAAGGTGTTGAAATCTGATACTTCTAACTACCATGTTCCGACCTGCGGCAAAATCGATTAGCCTCTCTCCATTATTGGAGGTAGTGTCGTAAAGGCTAAATTTTCCGACGGTTGAGCCAAAGATTCCTTCCCAATCTTGGCGTAGTAATCGCCATCGTGTTTGGGACAGCGCTCGTACAGACGTTCCAAGCGCTCATAGAACTCATCTTTAGCATCGTCGTCTTTCTCTTCCGTCGGGACGTGCGCACAAACCAGGCTAATATAAAAATATTTAGCCTTGATGCGTATCGCGGACAATTAAGGGTGCGGACATTCCAGGGGCATATCCTTAAATCGTGATCGTTATATCGTTTGTGGGGGTCGTCATAATAGGGTTCCTTCTGAGACTTCCTTGTCGTATTCATAGGGGATTTATTTGTTTAAAGTGGCGGGTCCCAAGCCCAGCGCACCAACCTCTAATTAAGGGGAGAGGGCCCCTTTCGCCTTCTTGCCACTGTTCTGAGGCTATCCAGAAGATACGTGTTCTAGCAGACGTGTGAGTTGCTTGGACCGTTTGTAACAAGAATCATTTTTGGCCATTGCCAAGGAAATGGCAGTCAACAACTTTAATCAAAATCGAACGAACCGGTCTATGGGAAGGTTTTGATAGGTGGAAATTTATGTTTCTGAGTATATATGTATGTGTAAACGACGATTGTACGTCGTTAGACGAACAATGCAGACAGTATTTACCGAATCCTTTTTTAATTTCTTTAGCAATGCTCTAGTATATATCCAATCCATCCGTGCACATATGTATTCCGTTCACCATTCTAGAAATATGGAAAGGATGTAATAGCACTGTATGAGTTTTTATGTGTCCAATAATTTCCAGAGTTTTAGTTTATAGTTAATATATTTTTTATTTCAGCAGTAGTTTAATTAGTTTATTTTTGTTAGAGTTATTAGCACAATTTAGTTTAGTTTATAGATTACGTTCACAATTTCTTTAGATTTAAGGTTCTGAATATTAACAGCGATGCAGCTAGCCCATTTAATACTAATAGTTAGCAGTATAGCAGTTACATTCTAATATAACCAAATGATACATAAAGACAAAGCAAAGAGAGCGAAGAAATATAATGCAATTACAAAAAAAAAATCAAAAGAATAAATGTACAGTGGTGTACTGCACTCTCATTAGCCGCGTGAATATAAATCTTTATTGGAGGGCTCTAGTATGTATTTTAGTTGTTAGCCTGGGATATGCCGTCTAAAATTTATATTTCGAAAAATATTAAAATAAAATACTATACTAAGAGGGCCTCATTAGAAGATCATCTAAAATTTCATATACTTGGCACAGTTTGCACTAACAAAAAATAACTATGTCTCCTTTACAGCTTAAAATCACAAACTTTGGTCGGGGATATAGATGTTCGAGTGTCCAAAAATAAGATTATTGGATTTTTTAAGATTTTCGCTAAAAATGAAGTTGCTTAATACACTACTGTATACCCCTTTTTATGTGCAGGGTATAATATAGGACACAAGAACGTTTTACTTAAGTTTTATTTTAACTAATATATATATATTTTTTTCGAATTTTAGAACCGCAACCATGTGCTGGTCTCTTGAATCCAGACGAAGAGGACGAAATGCAGGTATCTGGCTATCGTCGTTCGCGCAGCCGTACATTTCTTTGTTGGCTTTGCATATGTTTAACTTGTGGATTGTTGCGATTGATACTCCACTGGTGGCGGCACTGGTATCTTTTGGCTACATACAAACCTTGCCCTTTACAGGAAGCCGAAAAGGTTTTAATCGAAGAGGACTACCAAGGTAAACACAAGTTATATCATGTGAAAGCAGTGCAAATTCTTAATGCTTCTAATTTGAGGTAAGGCATTAATATAGAAAGATATTTAAATAAAGCCAATATAAATGTTCGTGTCTATTTCAACAGGGACTTAACCGAAAATGAAATGGAGGATATTCACCAATTTAAATCTATATCGGACAACAATGTCGAAGATGACACTAACAGTTTGTCGCAAAACCGCGTTCCGCACTTGGCTGTTCATTTCTCTGGTGCAAATTTCAAAAGTATATAATTTTCTCTTTTAATATGTTGGTTAAAATGTAATTTTATGACCTTACGTTGTACTAGCTTATATATTCGATGATACGTAATCGTGGATTTGGTTGGTGTATCGTTTTCACAAGATTTTCTAAAATTTCCTGTCCACTAGAAGCTTATATAAATCTCTTATTGATACCTTTTGCAATTTATTATTTATACCCTAAAGTTCGGCGGTGAAAAGGGAAAAACAGTTTTTGCCTCCTCCGATTTTGACCAAACTTAACAGGTTGACTTTTGCCAAATTTTATCTCTTTAGCTCAAATGTATACAAATATATGACAAATTTTTATTATAGCTTATATGGTGGGTAGGGCAACACCCCCTCCAATTTTGTCAAATCGTAGTCTATGTTCTTTTATATCGTCCATCTATCTCTATACAAAAATTCATATCAATTGGTTTGGCGGCTTAGTCGTATGAGAAGAACAAACATCCTTACATCCATCCATACATACAAACTTTCGCATTTATAATATTCGTAGGATATTAGCTTCACTTCAAGTCTTATTTTGCAATATTTGATTTATCATGGCATGCTACGGTTTTTTTTGACCCCGCGTGCACTGCTACGCCACCCCTTGTGTTGCTCTTTTATTAGACCACGTTGCTAAACTCTGCCCCTTTCGCCCGCCGCCAGTAAAGTAAAGTCAAACTGTCTACACTTGTCCAATGGACCTTACCATTACTCATTATTCAGTACCCATTACCTTTTACAATTACACATTACAGTTACTATTACCCATTACCATGTGTATAAAATTTCATCGCTGTACCTCAAAACGATGCAAAAATATGATGTATTTTGTGTATCGCTTTTAGTAGGACTACAAATTAAAAGGTGACTCCTCACGATCCCATTAACACTTAAACCAAATATCGTCGCCGTACCTTAAACTGATGCAGAGATATATTGAATTTTCTTTATCGCTTATACGGGGGTGGGGCACCGCCCCTCCGAACTTGACCAAACCCCTGAAGTGATTTGCTTCCGATCCCATTCACATCTTTCTAAATCGTCTCATAGTTCCACCACGAACGCCATCTATTAAAAGTAATCTGAAGTAGCGATTCCCATACTTGCTATACTCAGCTGAACTTTAGGGTATTCTGATTTTTTATTTAAACCATCCCTATATTATAACGATCTCAATCGGATGTCAACTCTATATATAGCCTTGCTCGTCTTTCCCTCCGTCGTTCCAATGTGTGAGCAAGGAATCACATGTAGGTATTTCGATTCTTCTTCACTTTTTTCTTTTTTGTTGTGTGAGTGAATATTGTCGTATCGATTTACGCCGATTTATCCTACTAATATTATAAATGCGAAAGTTTGTATGTATGGATGTATGTATGCGTTGCCCCACCCCCATATAAGCAACAATCAAAATTTGTCATATCTTTGCATCCATTTAAGGTACAGAGATGAAATTTGGTATACATGTTAAGAGGATGAGGAGAAGTAAACGGGTTAAGTTTGGTCAAAATTAGAGGGGCGGTATACCACCCCCGTATAGTTTCACAAATGAGTCAAAATAAGAAAAGTAATTAGATATGCTACTTTTTATCGGAAGATCCGCGGACGAAGTCGCGTGTAAAAGCTAGTTAATACATATATAATACAGATATCCATATATTTTTTCTCTTACATTTACAGCTAGTAAGACCCTTCGCATCTTTCGCTGCAAACAGCTTATATATGTTTGGGATAATGAAACTTATTCATTCAGAAAAATTAATGGCCTTGACAACAATGTGCCATGTGCCTACTTCCATCATCAAAGTGGGCTTTCTGCGCAGGAACAATTGATGCGTCGTGTCGTTTACGGATCTAATGAGATAACCGTTCCATACCGTGATGTCAAGACTCTGTTGTTTCTTGAAGCCCTTAATCCTTTTTATGTATTTCAAATATTCTCTGTGGTTTTGTGGTTCACTTATAACTATTATTACTACGCTTGTGTCATATTGTTAATGTCAATTTTCGGCGTTACGATGTCGATAATACAAACAAAAAAGAATCAAGATGTTCTTAGACGTACTGTACTTAACACCGGCAACGCATTGCGTATAGACCCCATCGGTTCAGTGTGTGAGGTACCAACTCAAGCATTGGTACCTGGTGATATTATTGAGATACCATCCACAGGCTGTGTTATGCAATGCGATGCAGTGCTTTTATGTGGAAACTGCATACTCGACGAGTCGATGTTAACAGGTGAAAGCGTACCAGTGACGAAAACACCGTTGCCGATTAAACGTGATATTATCTTTGATAAAAAGGAGCATGCGCGTCACACGCTGTTTTGTGGAACGAAAGTTATACAAACTCGGTATATTGGCTCAAAAAAAGTGCTCGCGTTTGTTATCAACACCGGCAATATAACGGCAAAAGGCGGTCTAATTCGTTCGATTCTTTATCCGCCACCAGTAGACTATAAATTTGAGCAGGACTCCTATAAGTTCATTCAATGTCTAGCATTAATTGCTTGCATTGGTTTTATTTATACACTAGTCAGTAAGGTAAGAGAAGGAATACGATTTACCGTTATGATAGTACTTACCAATCAGACTTTCTATGAATTTACAGATAATGCGCGGCACAGATCCAATAAAAATTGCTGTTGAATCATTGGACTTAATCACAATCGTTGTTCCGCCAGCTCTTCCTGCCGCAATGACAGTCGGTCGTTTCTATGCTCAAAAACGGTTAAAGAGAAGCGACATATTTTGCATTTCACCACGATCGATAAACGTGGCTGGGAGTATCGATTGCTGTTGCTTTGATAAGGTAGGTACTTATATATTTAACTGGTGCACAGTAACTTGTCTGTAAAGTATTTATTGTATTTGATTGGGGTATGGGGTATCGGTATCATTCAAAATTTGTGGCGCTTGTTGTGTGCATTAGTAATAATAATGCACAAAATTCTTTTTTTTTAATATTTTATTGTCCAGAATCAGGCTTCTTAATAGACCATAACAGGGCAGGTGGTTTAACAATTAACATAGCCGCGTTCAATCTATTAGATAAAGCTATACATTACATTTTATATAATTTTTTTATAACATTTTTAATTACTAGTTGAGTATTGGCGTCTTTTTAAGCGGCTTTTGGGGTGTTCTTCAGCAAGAGGCCTAGCTAGCCTGTTCATGTGAGCTCTCAGCCTGTCGCTATATCTGCTGGTATGACGATTTATTTGGTGCTCTACGGTCTCCAAGTGCAGATCTCGGTGGAGAGTAGAGCCTCGAACTTACCGCCCACAATCCGTGATAAGCCGCAATTCTGATGCGTATGTATGTTCAGCTTGATGTTCCACCTGCGAGCTCAGCTCTCAAGCAGGTGGAGATACGCCTGAACACCAGAAGCTGCTTCACACACGTTTGAAGCCGAGTGTAGAAAGCAAATATCGTCCGTATATGAGGCGATCAGTGATTTGCTTCTTGAGATGACTGTAGGGATTGGCATATCTGCGGTGAAAATGTTATAGAGAAGTGAGCCAAGCCCACTTCCTTGTGAAACACCAGCTGCCATCGTATAAGTGAGGAAGATTGAAGTTCTCACTTTTATCTGGATTTAGCGGTTTTGCAGATACGATCTGAATAGGAGATAAAAGGGGGCTAGGATTAGTCTCTTGATTTTTGCGAGTAGTTCCATGTGCCATACACGGTCAAACGCCTGTTGCACAACAACAAAGATCCCATTTCAGTATTCTTTGTTTTTAAATGCTTTAAGGATATGATTCACCACCCTGTAAATCTGCTCAACACCGCCATGTCCTTTCCTGAAGCCAAATTGGTGGATTGGCTCCAAGATCCACATGCCTGCAAGCCGTAATACAATAAACCTCTCAAGCACCTTGAAGAGAGAAGGGAGAATGTTGATTGGTCGGTACTACTCTGTGTCGTCCTCCGGCTAACCGGGTTTATGGATCATCAAAACACTTGCCAGCCTCCAGCTGACCGGGTAATATGGCATCTTAAGTATTGCGTTGAAAATCGGTACAATAAAGATAATTGCACGCTTCGGCAGAGCCTTCAGGGTGATGAGACATATCCTGTCAGGCCCCAGGGATTTTTTTCTCTGCAGATGTTTTATAGCTTCGACTACCTCCACTACTCTTATAGGCGTGATAGGCAGGTCCATCTGTAAGGGAATATCTAGAGCCCTTTCCGTTTCCATCGCATCTTCGTCAGATGCTGTGTTGAAAGGCAGGAACCGGTTCTCCAGTTGTAGGGCGAAAGTTTCTACATTCTTCTCATCTGACGGCTGTCGCTTAAGGGACCTAGTAGCCTTGAGTGTTATGTGCAAAATGATTAATGTTTTCTTGGCGGTTTTTTGTTTTTAAGTAAATGATAGTACAAATATTCACTTTGGTTAGTTATTGACTCGCCTTCATTATGTGCGGTTTTGAGAAGCATCACAGTGAGTGATGTTACAGACTTCAAATGTCAGCAGATACGATTGGTTTTTCCCCATTCATACGTGCGAAGAAATTCGGGTTTGGTTCTATGTCTGGAATAATGATAGTTCAAAATGACCAGAAAGGTCAGTTATAATCGCCTTTGAGTCAAGCCTTGTAAAATGTTGTTGGCAATCCCAAAAATTTGTCCATCATTGTCAAACAATATTTGTATCCATTGTATTCAGGAAAGATATGATAGTAAAAACTAATAAGGATAATTGTATCTTTTCGCAGCCAAGGTATGTACTACATGTACAAAATATGTAGTATGAAGTGATACCAGAACATTCAGTTATTGATAACTTCATTTAAGAGCCACCAGAATATAACGAGGTCGAGGCAGTTATTAAAAAGCTGAATAATAACAAAGAGGCTGGTTTATTTGAATTGTCAACTAGTTATTCAAAACTGATGGCGAAGCATTAGTCAGAAGTAGGCGCAACTTTTTTCCAAGGCAAGTTAGGATTAAGCATGCATTAAGCTTAACTTAAGACTATTAAGAATGCTAAGATTCCACTCTTTAAGCATGAATTAATCTTAAGATTAATGCAGTTGCGTTACCTAACGTCGAAAAAAGCCTTCTTTCAATAGGATATAAAATTCGATCACGCGTACTGTGTTAAACACTGCACGGATGTTGTTAAGTTTTTTAATGAATCGATTGTTTATATTTATTACGGTACTTTATTCAATATTTACTTTGATTTTAATTATATTTATATCTCGACGGGGCGATACGAACCGTTTCAATTTTGTTTTTCCTCGTCCGTCTGTCCGAGTGCAACTGTCATTTTTATTCCTTTTCTTACCTAACTTAAATCTAACTTCGATAATTAACATAGTAATCGAAGTTTCATTGTGGTTAAACATATCGATAAATATAACGTTACTTTAGATTTAAACTTATATAAATCTTACATTCCCCCCAACCGTGAATCGATCTAGGATGCACCACTTAATTTTAAAACGATCAGTTTCGAGACCGGGCGACGCAGTGTTGTGTCAGTCGTCTTGATGTCTGCACATCGGATTTGTTTGTCCTTTGCGGGATACAGTTTAACGACACGACCCCGTTTCCACATGTTGCGAGGCATCGTTGCATCCATTATAAGGACTAGGTCATCTATGTTGAGTGGCATGGTCTTGTCGTGCCATTTTGGGCGGTGAATCAGTTGTGGTATTTATTCTGTTACCCACCGTTTCCAAAAGCGATTTTTCAATGATTGGGCAATACGCCACTGCTTACGCAGGCATGTCTCATTTTCAGGCGGATGTGGCGTTTGTGTAGAGTTAGCGCATCCAATCAAGAAGTGATTTGGTGTTAAGGGCTCTTCATCTTCATGTGTTAAAGGTAATTCAGTTAATGGACGTAAATTCAAAATATTTTCAGCTTCGATGAGAGCTGAGCGAAGAGTTTCAACACGTGGAAGAGTTTCGTAACGTTTTTTAAAGAAGATTCTTAATTATACGAATAAGACGTTCCCAATATCCTCCAGCATTGGGCTGTGCTGGACAATTGAATATCCATTTAATTCCGTGGTGTGCAGTTTTATTTATTAAAGCGTCGGTATCGAATAGGCGATAATTGGATTTTAATTCTTTCTGGGCCCCGACAAAATTGGTACCATTATCACTTCTGATGATAACAGGTACTCCTCTACGATTGATGAAATTGCGCAAACATACGATAAATGCGTCTGTTGACAAATTTTCGGCAACTTCCAAATGCGTTCCTCGAATTGTTAGACAAGTGAATATAACCACCCAGCGTTTTTCCTGACGCTGGGCCACTGTTACAGTAACTGGTCCAAAAAGATCTACCCCAGTATGTGTAAATGGTCGCACGTAAGGTGTTAATCTATCAGTCGGTATTGACCCATAAGCGGGGTAGTCGGTTGGCTCCTATCGGTAAACAGGAAGCTTTGTCTATACGTCCAGCCAGGCGTAATAGTCCGACATTTTCTATATACGGTGTTAATGTGTATATATAACTGTTCTTTGGAATTGGTTTCATGTCTCTCAAATTTGATATTTCGTTTACAAAGAAAGGATTCAGCTTTAAACAATTCGGTAGCAGTAAGTGGACCTCTTTTTGGTTCGTTGAGCGCAACAACGTGTAACCATATTCTCTTAGCACGTAGCACCCATGCAATAACTCGTTTGATCTTCGAAAAAGACGAAAAATTAGTATATTTAATGACTGGTATGCTCACCTGACACATCACACATTAAAGTTGTATTTCTTCTTCCAGTGCACATTGGGCCAGAATCCATTTTTTTTTTGGCATAAAGTCTAATAATTTAGCTAGAGAGCTGATTTTTTGTGGAAATGATCATATTAGCATATAAAGAAAGAAAAAAAAAATTTCAAGTCAATCCGACCACGCCCACCTATACCGCCCATATAAGGACACATTGTGAAGTAGTAGATTTGTTATTATCCTACTAATATTATAAATGCGAAAGTTTGTATGTATGTATGGATGTATGTATGTATGTTCCTCTCTTACGGCTAAACCGCTCAACCAATTCGTCTGAATTTTGGACTAGAGATAGATGGGATGATGGAAAGGAACATAGGCTATGTTCTTTTCCATCGGTGAAATTTGGTATACATGTTAAGAGGATGAGGAGAGGTCAACCTGTTAAGTTTGGACAAAATCGGAGGGGGCGTTGCCCCACCCCCCATATAAGCAATAATGAAAATTTGTAATATCTTTGCATCCATTTAAGTTACAGAAATAAAATTTGCTATACATGTTAAGAGGATGAGGAGAAGTCAACCTGTTAAGTTTGGACAAAATCAGAGGGGGTGTTTCTAAAAGTTCAATAACTTCTTTTGGTAACGATGTTTTTTTATGTTGAGCTAATCTTTTGTTTAAATACAGACTTGAAAGTAAAGGATCCGATGAATCCATTGATCGGTGGAACACATCCGTTAAATTGTTGATACGAGAATTTTGTCTCGCATATGATCGTCTATCGCGCTTATAAAGTTTATTTCGCGCCTCAGATGCGTTTTCCCCAAAGCAACCGATAGTTAATACCGATGATGCTATTATCTGCGAACCGTGAACTAAAACTTTGTGGACAGTTGCTGACATCAGATACCAAGAATACTTTTCCATATAATTCGATGCAGTTTCTTGGCAGAATAGGTAAAATTTAGTAATAATTACGGGAAATTCACAAGATATAGTTACTAAAAGAATATAAAACCTGTGTAGAATATCGTAGTCTAGTCCTAATACTAATGAAAGTTGCCTTGTGTTTTTAAATGCCCTTCTTGCAGTATTTCCGTCATTCGTATTTCCACTTCCGTTTTGTTTTGGCTTATCCACATGAATTCCCATTTCACTCCAAAATAATTTTTGTATTTCTTGTTTACGGGATGTTATCATGTCTTTTTCTTCTTTATCCCTTACTTGCCATTTTTTTAATTGTAGTTTATATGAGATTTTAAGTACGAACTCAAAAAACCTTATCCATGCGTGTAGGGGACTGATGCCGTATTGAAAATTTTCAGATTTAGCCTTAAAGTTTGATATTTCGGTAGTTTTCATGAAATCCTTTGGACTGGCTCCACAAATAGGACATACTTGGCATGATTTGGTTCCCGTTAATATATTTAACACCTTGCCGTCAATCAATGTCAGATGAAGATCAAAAGTTACAGTAATTTTTCTGTCTATTGAAATAGTGTAATTAAAAGCTGTTAAGTTTTGTATTTGTGATTCCAAATCTGCCTTTTCTACAAGAATAAGTTGTTTGCTTTCTTTAGCAAATTCAAGCTTTAGGGGTCTGCAAAATCTTACTGATTGGGAAGTCTGATTTATCCATAAAGGTCTCCCAAAATCATCCGTTAATTTTAGTGGTATGACGCTCGTAACAAATAATGAGTCGTCTTTGATATCGAATTCGTCTCCTAGGAATTTCTGCTTGTACATACTCTGTCCCGCAGAGCCGTCAAATCCATAGCTAGCAAGAAGTTTGACATCTGTTATGTTTTCATGCCTCTTAAATACCTCCTCTTGCATAAGAATAATTCGACTGGCCGTATGATTAAGCAAATTTTGTAGAGATACTTGGCCTTTGTTTCTGTTACATTGACTCTCATTGGCCTGCACTCCAATTTAGCTTCTCTTACTTTATTATAGGATGGATAAATGTTAGAAAATTTTATTTTATTTAAAGCTCTCATGTTGTTGTATTGGGCTTTGGTTACGGAGTTGTCAATCAAAAATGCAAGTGCTTCACTAGGTGTGAGGGGTACGCTCCAAGAATGACATTTTCTTTCTTATCACACTTGAAGTAGAAATAGTATTCTTCAATACAAAAGCCGTATCGCTCATTTTGACATTTTTCGCTGAAACTGTTGCTGCATGCACAAGAAGATTTGTATTATTTTCTACATTATCGGCCAGTTCCGTTGCCATTTTCCTTTTCAGCCGTGATCCTGCATCAATGTAAGACGCCCCATTTGATTGTCTGGAGCAACTTGGTCGTTGTTTCTCTCCACGACAACAATCATGCTTGACAAAAGCCAACTGGAATGCTTCCTTTTAAAAGTCGCAATTGTACGATTACATTTAGGTAGATTTTTTATAATATAAAGTTGAAAACTTCTAATTTTTTTAGTGATTTCGGCTTTTACGTCAGTTGATATATCATTTAAATGTAATTCGCCAACAATCCAGTCAAAAACCGCTTTTTCATTGCGATTTCCTTTGATCCACACATCCAGTAGGATAGAATGACTAACTTCAAACTTGCCTTAAAATGCAAAATATGAAGGGAATGGGCAAAAATGGGCGAAAAGTGTTAACAACAAGTTTAAAATCACAGTTTAGAGTAAACATTTGCATAATTACTTTTTGGCACAAATAGGCAGAAATTAGTCAATCGTTGACTGTCATGCGACATAGACGTACTAATAACTCGCTCCGTGCATCAATTCGTTCATTAAAATTGAAAAACAAAAAGTGCAAACAAAATTTTTAAATATTCAGAGACAGAGACTCATTCAAACATTTTTAAATTTTTGTGAAGCAACAAAAAAAAAAAAAAAAAATAAATTAAAGAAAGAAGAAAAAAAAAATTTTAATGATTTAATGATGAGCAACGCTCATCCATCTAATCAACAAAAATCGGTTGCATCGAGGAATGCATATTTCTCTTTTGTCTCACCGTGCAGCAACAAAAACAATAACACCAACTCCAACTTGTCTGTTCCAACTTCGGAGCAGACAATGGATTCTCGTTCTCACTCCCAGCAATGCTTGCTACCGTGGAGTGTCCAATGTACCACCCCGACAACTCCTCTCCCATCATCGCAACCAGCAATAGTGTCATCAGCAACAATAACAACGCAGAGTGGCTATACAACAACAGTAGCATCAACGCTAACAACAACAAGTGTATACACCTCACAATCGTCGATCACGTCATCGCAATCCTCATTGGCTACAGATTTTTCTAACGGATCAAACATGCAAGTACAAAGTGCAAAAAACAATGCCGAAACCTTGTCCTCATCTGATGAGTCATTGTTACCCGTTAGCCCAACAACAAACAATAAAATTAAAAACGTAAACACTACCAACAACCACACAAACACTCAGTCAATTCTAAAACGGAGTCGAGATTTGCTCTCGCCAAAGATGCAAAAGGTAAACTCAAAAAAAAACAAAAAAAATGCAACACAAACAACATTACAACAATACTGGCTCGACAATCCAAATACATCAAACCGTTTCAAACTTTTAGAAGACACTGACGACAAGACTGAAAAACAAACTAACAGTGCAACAGGTATCACTCATACAACAGAGCAGGTTTCAAAAAAAAAAATCAACAGACCTCCGCCAATATATGTCCAGGGTGTTGGGCAAATTAAAATTTTAAATGATGCTCTTAGGGAAGTAGCTCAAAAAAACTTCGAGCTGAAAGCATTAGCCAACAATGAAGTCCGAGTCCAGTCAACCGACTCGCACGTATATAGAAGCATTATAAATATGTTAAAACAACGGAAAACTAAATATTACACTTTTAGGCCAAAAGAAGACAAAAATTTCAAAGTAATTCTAAGGAATATGCATCCATCTGCAGACATAGAAGAAATAAAAACAGAACTTCTAGAATTAGGCCACACCGTAGAAAATATATACAATATTCAGCAAAGGACCACAAAAATTCCTCTCCCTTTGTTCTCTGTCGAATTCAGAAGTGAAGAAAATAACAAAAATATTTATGAAATAACCCACCTACTACAAACTAAAATCTCATTTGAAGCTCCTCACATCAAACGTACTTTAGCGCAATGTGCAAACTGCCAAAAGTACGGACACACTAAAAATTATTGTACAAGGGATCCAGTTTGTGTAAAATGCGCTGGATCGCATAAAACTATTGATTGTACATTAACCTTTAACAAAGGTCTTACAAAATGTGCCTTGTGTAGTGGCAATCACACAGCTAATTACAAAGGTTGTGAGGTTTATAAAACTCTTAAAGTCCAACGATTTCCAGCACTTCGTGAGAAGAGTTTACCAAAAATAAATGAGAGTAAGCAAATTACATCTACTAATAATATTAGTAAAGAATATAGTGCCAAAATCAATCCAGCTAAAAGCTACGCTGCAATGGCAAAAACTTCAAAGCCAAACTCTGAAAGCTTTCCTCCACTTCCCTCTATTACGCACAGCAATCCTGCCACTACATCCTCAAACACAATTCAACCAAGTAAACACATCCAATCAATAAACTTCCCTACAACATCCATTGATCCAATAGTGCCCCAAAATATCCTACCAAGCAATCAGCGTTCTCAGCTTAATGAAAACAATGACATGCAAGAGTTGAAAGAAATGATGAAACAACTAATGCAACAAATGTCAGCTATTTTAAATGTGATTACACTTCTTGTGTCTAAGTTAGGCTCGCAGGCATGCAATTAGATAACCTTCGAATTATAATCTGGAATGCTAACGGACTGTTTCAACATGTGTTGGAACTGAAACAATTTTTAATTGAAAATAACATTGACATTGCATTAATATCAGAAACACACCTCACAAATAAACATGTTTTAAAATTCACAGGATATACCATATACAGCACAAATCATCCGGACGGTTCAGGTCATGGGGGTACGGCAGTTATTATTAAAAATAAAATTAAAAGTAGCTCTGTTGAAAATTATAACTATGAATATATTCAAGCTACCAATATTCTTGTGTACGACCATATTGGTCCCTTGACAATTTCAGCTTTGTATAGTCCTCCTAAACATAAAATTACACTTTCACAGTATAATAATTACTTTAACTCTTTAGGACAAAGATTCATAGCTGCTGGGGACTTTAATGCAAAACATATCGCATGGGGTTCCCGCCTGACAAACAGTAAAGGAAAAATACTACTTGAATCAATTCTTTTTAATAACTGCAAACACCTTTCAACTGGCGAGCCGACTTACTGGCCAACAGATCGTCAAAAAATTCCAGATCTAATTGATTTTTGTGTCATTAAAAATATAAATATGAGACTTTTTTCTATTAAATCCCGTTTTGAATTGTCTTCAGACCATTCTCCAATTCAGCTCGATTATAGTACAACATTTGTAACAAATAATTCCACGCCAACACTTTGTAATGCAAAAACCGATTGGGTAGCTTACAAAGAGTTTTTACATACAAATTTACGATCGGACATTTTATTAAAATCTCCAGATGACATAGAAAGTGCCGTGATATACTTCAATGACACTGTAGCTGAAGCAGCGCTCAATTCTTCTCCATCTTTACTTCATAAACAGGTTTCTCATTATACACCTGCCTCAATTCGGCAGAAAATTGAAAACAAGAGAAAACTTCGAAAAATCTGGCAAGTTACTAGATGTCCAGAGGACAAAAAAAGACTTAATCGAGCAATTAAGGAATTAAAAGAATCTTTAAAGCAAAACGCTAACAAAAATATTGAAAAATATTTAATTAATTTGACTCCAACCCTAGTCACAAACTATTCCCTTTGGAGGGTCACTAAACAATTAAACACAACTACAAATCACAATCCTCCATTGAAAAAGGAAGATGGTACTTGGGCAAAAACAGAACTTGACAAGGCTTCGGTTTTAGCTGGCTTTTATGAAGAAGTTTTTACTAACGACCCTCAAAACTGCGTTCTCGCACCTGAAATTTCAAGCAGTTCAGTCAGTAATATTTCAATTCGATATGTAACTGTCAAAGAGATAAAAAATATTATTGACAAAACAAAAGTAAAAAAATCACCCGGTTACGATATGATAACAGGACGACTGCTCAAAGAACTTCCTTTGAGTGCTCTATGCTACATCCGAAATTTATTTAACGCTGTGATAAGACTAAAATATTTTCCTAAGACATGGAAAGTGGCCGAGATCATAGCAATACCGAAACCTGGCAAAGATGCTACTTGTCCAGCGTCTTATAGACCAATAAGTCTTTTGCCCATTTTGTCTAAAGTTTTTGAACGTTTATTTCAAAATAGGCTACAATCCATACTTGACAACAATTATATTATACCCGATCATCAATTCGGATTTAGAAAACGCCATTCAACTATTGAACAAATACATAGAGTTGTGAATAAAATTTCTACAGACTTTGAAAATAAGAAATACTGTGTAGGTATTTTTTTAGATGTTGAAAAGGCTTTTGACAAAGTATGGCATAAGGGACTCTTATATAAACTAAGATCCCTTCTCCCTTATGATTTTTATGTATTACTAAAAAGTTACATATCAGATAGGCACTTTTATGTAAAGTTCAAAGATGCTATATCTTCAATAAGGCATATAAAGGCAGGCATCCCTCAAGGGAGTGTACTAGGACCTCTTCTATATGTACTCTATACACATGATATACCTCAACCGGACGAATTATGTTCTATGATTGCAACTTTTGCAGATGATACAATCTTATTTTATGCTCATAAAGATTTAACAATTGCTTCCGAAAATCTTCAAAGAATACTAGATACAACCATTACCTGGTTCAATAAGTGGGCAATCAAAATTAATGAAAATAAAACAACTCAAGTAATTTTTACAACTAGACGCGCTTTCTTGCCCATTCCTCTAAAAATAAATAATCTTGACATACCTATCGAAAAATCGGCAATGTATTTAGGAATTCATCTAGACAGTAAACTGACTTGGAAGCTACATATTAAGAAAAAACAAAATCAAATAAAAGAAAAGTACCGACAAATGTACTGGCTTATGAAAAAAAACACTAAGCTATCGATGTACAACAAACTATTATTATATAAATGCGTAATAAAACCTATTTGGACATATGGTCTACAGATATGGGGTACATCAAAACTATCAAATGTAAATATTATCCAACGGCAGCAATCAAAAATTCTTCGGCAGATATCAGGAGCAGACTGGTACATTTCCAACGCAGACTTACACAGAGATCTTAAAACACCCACTATTAAAGAGGAAATAGTGGCAGTAAGCACAAAGCATCATCATCGAATTTTAGCTCACTCAAACATTGAGATAAACAACTTACCCATTGTGGAACTGACAACCAGACGGCGTCTTAAGAGGATCAGACCAGTAGATCTATTAAACTAATCATAAGTAGAAATAAATTATAAACACCACTTTCAAATGTAATGTAAGATGATTATGCTATATTTCTAGCAGTGAACGTTACGGTATCTCATGAAGAGTGGGGCAGCCGTAAGTATTAGCTGCTTGGAGTGGATGCATATTATCATGTACAGTATATTTTTTTTTATTTAGTTGACAAATAATTTAAAGAAATTGTTCTTTTGAAAATTAATTTTATTCCTTAATCACTATTATAAAATGTACTAAATGTTGTTTGACAGATGTATAATACATGGAAGAAAAAAAAAAAAAAAAACTCCATAATACACAAACACTTCGGTTAGATTTTTTCTGAAATAAGACATAACGAAGACAACCCACAACTACAACATTGAACACATAATTCTAAATCATCAAGTAACAATTATATTTGGCATACCTTGACCTTTATTTTCCATTTTATTAACAACGATTTGGATGCTTGGTGTTGCTACAACAGAAACGCAAAGTTGAGTAAAACATATGACTGACTTTGTTAGCGCAGCAAAAATGCAGCGTTGCCACTAAAATATTTTTGTTTATTGATTTGATGTAACCAAAGTATGCCCTTTCGTTATATTAAGTTAAATTCAAAATATATTTTACAAAAATTTTCGACTTTATGCCCAAAAAAAGGGAATCTGGCCCAATGTGCAGTGGCTCTGTTAGTGGTGTAATAATCATTTGTGGCTATTTGACACGAGAAGTCTTGAGAAAGGTAGGCCCCATCAACCATTGGCTATGGGCGTTAATTTTTGGAGAGTCTGTTTGACGTGTCGCTGCATCGGCCGTATTTTCGGTTGTAGGTACCCATTTCCACTGTGACGGAAGTGTTGTATTCAGAATCTCAGCAATTCTTTGTCCAACAAATGGCTTAAACTTTCGTAACTTCGAGTGTATCCAATGTAATATGATTAGCAACGAGGTATCTCAAATTTGTAAATATTCTGTAGCGCAGACCACCAACGTTTCCAGTCCTTTTGTATATCGTCCGGTATATTATCATCCCATGTTATTTAATAGTTCCACGTACGTTGAATCAAGACCTTGGCAAAAACATGAAAATCTGCAATCAGACCAAAAGGATCAAAAACAGCCATAACAATGCCAAGAAGCTCTCTCTAGCGTCGACTGCTTCAGGAAATTCTTTTCGATATTCTTCGGCATTTATGTTTTTAATATACTCAGCGCAATATGGTGAGGATATTGCTCCGAAAATTAATGATGTCATAACGTAATGTTTTACTGGTTGTGAAGTGTCTCCATTGTGCCATATGATCTTCTTTACGAATTCTTATCTGTGAAAACATTTCCCTAATATCTGCAGCTACTCCGACTTTGTGTTCGCGGAATTGGAATAGTACTGACATAAGCGACTTAGCTTGATCTGGGCCTTTGAGTAAGCATGAATTTAGAGATATTCCTTCAACAGATGTTGCGGCGTAAAAAACAATTCGAAGTTTGTCGGGTTTGTGTACTGTCTGTACTGCAAAGTGTGGCAAATATCACACTCTCTGATTGGCACATTTCAGTTCATTTGGAGTAAGCACTCTAGCGTACCCCTTTTGTATATATTTTTCCATTTCGTACTGATATTTACTGGAAAAGTCCTTGTCACGTTGCATTTTCCTTTCGATGCTAAATAATCGCTTTTCAGCCATGACATAGCTATCTGGTAGTTTCTCTTTCCAAAGCAATCCTATTTCAAAATGTTTGTCCACACGGACTGTGGTTTTTGCCATTATTTCTTTGGCCCTTGTGTCATCTAAAGATTATATTTTTGGTAAGTCATTCATACCAAAATTTTCAGATGAAAAATATTCCTTAACCAAAAGGTGTAAGTCCTTTGTATTGTTGACTGTAACATGTAAAAAATGCGGTTTCGATACTAACATATTTTTAGTTGGTCCATAAGCTAGCCAGCCAAGTTTCGTTTTAATAACTACTGGATATTGAACTCCATAATCAATTACTGTTTTTGATAGTCCAAGATATAAGTTATCGAGTCCAATTAACATGACAGGCTTTGCGTCTATATAATCTTCTATTGGTACGTTATTTAAATGGTTGTAATTATTCTTCAAAAACGACTGCGTTGTTAAGTGTAGTCTTTTAATTGTCTGTACATTTTTCAACGTAAAACGAACAGTATTCTTGCTGTCTGCAACTTCAAGACAAACTTTCTTTGACATTTCTATGTTCATGTTATTGTTAAACCATTGTAGAGTCAAAGGTCGTTCGGTACCCTTTAACCCTAATTTATCTGCTATATCATTTTCAATCATAGTTATAGCACGGCTTACAACCCTGGCAAGAGAACCAAGCCATGCCGAGAACTCTATAATAGATGGAAATGATTCCAGCGAATCAACGTGTCGCAACCACTCTACTGACTACTGGTAGGTAACTTACTAGTTCTTCCAATAACGTTGGGTTAGCTAAGTGTTGTTGGCATTTTGCTGATGACAGGAATTTGGTGACGCAGCGCACTTTCGTTGAAAACTCAATGATTTGTTCGAGTTCACTGAAGGTGATTTTTGGAAACTCTTTTACCTTTGTTATCTGTGAACGAATCAGTATCTCCGGTCGACCGAAACGAAATTCAAGTTCTTCAATGACATTTGGAATGTCGTCTGGATATATCATCATCGCAGCGACTGCTTCTTTGTCTGCACCTACAAGGCATTTATGTAAACGAATTAAATTCTGTCTACTGGTATACCTGAGTTCATTTGTAGTGCCATTGAATTCGGCTATAAACAACGGCCATTCTTCAGCAGATCAAGAAAAGGGCGGCAGGTCGTAGAGATGCACCGCAGCCATAGTGATGCGGGCTGGTGGTTCATTCTGTATGTTGTTTAATTCTCCTTCTAATATTGGCGGCTTTGTTTGTAACAATTCTGATCGTATTGAACATTTGTGCAACGCGAGCAATATCGTTTTGATTTTGTTGTACGGCTTTACTCAGGGCGTTTATACCCGATAACATGGCGGCGATTTCTTCCTTCATATTTATATTGTCTATTTCCCGAACCGTTTTTTCTAAATCCTTCTCATCTTCTTCACTCATATTTTTGCGGCTTCTTAAATTATATCTTTTACTCATATAATTGGTTCACTCACGGCGGAAATGAAGTTCGTTCTGCAATACAGTGATAAGTTCATAAATATTGGCGTCAGTTTGCGGTGTCAATGTACGTGCATGTTAAACTATTCATATGAAGGCGGCGAGACAATTTTTTCAATGTTCACATAATTTTACATGTACATATGTATATACCGGTTGGCTACCGCTTATATACACGCATATGTCCGTCAGATCGTTGCCACACGGCGTAGGTGACACGATCCTTAAATTGTTTCGTTTTTCATATATGTATGTACATACGACGACAGATTGTATGTACATATCAATTTAACAGCAGCGGCAACACGGCGACTATTTCAAACTAAGGCGTCAGTTCAAATATGTGTATATGCACAAACTTTACATATATATGAAGGCGGAAAGACAATTTTGATGTTTACATACATATACATATGGATACACATCAATGCACATTCAACGGTAGAATGTCTGTCCATATTCATTTGTAACGGCAACGGCGACACAGCGAATCTTTTTAACCACGGCGTCTTTTTTAGATGTCACTGTATGTGTGTATTACTGTTCTTGTACGCGAATTACATACACCGAACAGATCGCACTAATATTATCGCTATCATAGTTTATAGTAAAATTGAAAATTGTTAAGTTTTTTAATGAATCGATTGTTTATATTTATTACGGTACTTTATTCAATATTTACTTTGATTTTAATTATATTTATATCTCGACGCGGCGATACGAACCGTTTCAATTTGGTTTTTCCTCGTCCGTCTGTCCGAGAGCAACTGTCATTTTTATTCCTTTTCTTACCTAACTTAAATCTAACTTCGATAATAAACATAGTAATCGAAGTTTCATTTTGGTTGATCATATCGATAATTATAACGTTACTTTAGGTTTAAACTTATATAAATCTTACAGATGTACTATATATTGGATAGTATCAAGTATCAGTTTGACTTTCGATCAAAAATGTCAATTATTGACAAAATATGGTACTAAAAATTTTGGAGAGGGCACTGATTAATAAAGACGCACACCACCTTTTTGTCCATTATAAAGCCGCTTTCGACACGCCGATACAAAGGAAACTTTTTGACGCCCAATCTGCACTAGCTATACCAGCAAAGACTGTTCCTTCTTGGATAGTAAGTCTATCGCAAACACAAAACGTCAGGCTAGAAAGGAATCCCTCCGTGCCCTTTGATACCAAGATAGGATTTTGCTAGGGTAAAACGCTAACGTGCGATTTTTTAAATCTGTTCCCTCCAGTATTAACCACGATCTATATGAGCAACACATGGTTCACATGGGGCCTCAAACTTAATTGATGGGCAATGTAGTAGGAGACGATTAGGCACGCGTTTGAATGAACAGGTATGGAGAGATCTATGTTTGCTTGGCATTGGCGCACACTCTCGGAACAACTGTCAGTGGTGTTGTCCTGATTCGTTGCCTGTAACACTCGATTCTGTTGCGGCATCTCAACCCTAATTCTTTTTAGCCCTGGTGTTTCGAGGCGTTTTTTTTTTTTTTATTTATTTTTTTTTTTTTTTTTTTTTTTATTTGGCGATGACCACTGTGCACAAAATATTGGCTTGTAAACTACTAGAAAAATGGCCGTATACTTCAATTAAAACTTATGGACAACAAAATAAACGCCACAGACAAATCTTATTGTTGTGGATCCTGCAATAACATTAGTTATCCACACAAGACCAAATGAGTACAAAGCGTCTGTTGTTAATTTAGTGATGTGTTTCAGAAGAGTTTCGTGAAATTCAGTTCATGGATCCCTTTTCAAGTAGTGGTAGTTAAAGCCAAGTCAATTGAGTTGATTTGAAATGTGGATTGACCGAATTCACATTTCAAATAGTTGATGGATAAGATATTTTGTTGAAGTTTTAGAAAACTAATTGTAGATGTAGCTTACAGATTTCGGATTTTGAAATGGTGGACGGTTTACAATAAATCATGGTATTGATAAGCAGCATTATTCCGTCAATTTCATCATACCACGTTCTTGAGAAGTTTGATCTGCTGATTAACTTCTTTCGGAGAGAATTTGTTGTGCATGTATTTTTGAATACAAATTGTTCAGCTAGATCAAACGGTGTAAACCGTTCTCAGCAGCAAATACTTCAACTCCGATTGGCACATGATGTTGTTAGCAACTCTAATAGGCACGTAGCGCAATTATTGCCGCTTTTCGTTTGTTGAGGTCTGTATATCTCGGCTTGTATAGGAGGTCGGAAATGGATCATATAAGTGGGCTATTGTTGGTCCTGTAAGGCAAAGCCAGCAGCTTCATAGATATTTGCGGGAGAACAATTCAATCCCATGATACAGTTCCTCAGAAGACCAAAGCTCAATGTTATTCCAACGCATCAAGATGAAAGTTGCCATCATACGTGTAATACGACGCGCTCCTGTTGTCAAAACCTCCAAAATGCATGTTACAGCCAAACAGCGCAAGTCTGGAACCCCAATCCAGTTACCAGCGACCAGGAACTTAAGAATAAACTCATCGAAAAAATCGGCTAGGACAATGAATCCATGACCACTGGTGGCTTTAAGGATAGCGGAATATATAGCATCAGTGCGCATAGAGCACAATGGATGATGGTCGAGTATTGAAGCTAATGTTTCAAAATTTTGCGGTTATTATAAATTTCTCCTATTTCTCCCGATGGCCTTTAAATATGCATCCCAAATGTTTGCTGAGATATGAAGAATATTATTTTTTTCTTTTATATGTATGCCGACGCTGGAAAATTTCCAGACCAAAAAATAATATTTTTACTGTCTGAAAAAAATTATATATCACTAAAAACGTCTTATCCAAATTGAGCAGCCGGGTCGGAGTTTGTGTTTAAAATTAAAAATTTAATTTAACAGCGATCGACATCCACCCCTTTTCTTAGCGGTTTACTTTCCCAAACTCACGAAAAACTTGTTGAATTGTGAATTATATGGTAGCTATAGATATATGGTAGGTATAGATAAGGGTAGTTTAAAAGTGATGAGCCACAGTGTTTAGTTTTCCTTTTTGTGTAGAGAATAAAAACCGAGTTTAAAAGCGTACAGGTGACAAAAAATCTATTTAACAATTGATAACACCTATTTTCTCCACCCCTTACCAAAGCAAAAACCCACGAAACACGTATTTAATTTTTGGTTGAGTTTAAAAGCGATTGGGTTATCCACTCAATTTCAGCTCTTTGTGATGGAATGTCAAGGGCTGCAATGGGAAAAAGAATTCCATATCTTTGTTTTCATTTGAGGTACAGAGAACGAATTTGGTGCGCATTTTAATACGATCGGGAGAAGTAGCCCTATTAATTAATTAATTGGTCTGAAACAGTGTGTTTCCGTGCATTTGAGGTACAGCGATGAAATTTGGTATACATAATAATGGGTTCGGTAGAAGTAAGATCCATTTTAGTTTGGAGTACACTTTTTTTATAAATTTCATACTATTTTTGTAATAAAAACCATATAATAATTGTTTTTTTTTTTTGTATTTCTTTTAGACTGGTACGTTGACGGAAGATGGCTTGGACATGTGGGGAGTGGTTCCGAAATCATTAACGAATCAGTTTCAAATACCAATGAAACAGATCGATCGATTGCCTCTGGATCATTTTCTTTTTGCCATGGTGACTTGTCATTCCATCACAGTGATGAACGGCATGTTGATGGGCGATCCATTGGATCTAAAAATGTTTGAGTCCACCGGTTGGACTTTAGAAGATTCTAAAAATATTCCGGAGAACGAAAAATATGGATTAATTTATCCAACAATACTCCGACAGCCACGCAAAGACATTGAGATCAATCTGGACGAAAGACAACATATTGACCCAGTACGGCGTCAGTCTTCCGTCGACGACTTACTTGCTAACGTTGGCCTATCACATGGCGTGACACACTACGATCATGGTATTGTGCGCGAATTTCCTTTTACATCTAGCTTACAGCGAATGTCGGTTATTACACGTTGCCTGAGCAAACATGAATTCACAGTGTATTGTAAAGGATCGCCTGAAATGTTGCAGCAACTGTGTCACCCTGACACTTTACCTGATGACTATTCACAGCAGTTGTCTGTTTTCGCCAAAAAGGGCTATCGCATTATTGCTATAGCCTATAAGCCGCTTAGTAAAAAAATAAATTATACGAAAGCTCAGCGAATTTCGCGTGAGGAAATAGAGAATGAATTGCAGTTCTTGGGTTTTGTAATCTTGGAAAATCGTCTAAAGCCCGATACATCGGATGTCATTAGTTCGCTCAATAATGCGAATATAAGAACTGTTATGGTTACTGGAGATAATATACTTACGGCCATAAGCGTGGCTCGAGACTGTGGTATTGTCAGCCCCACACAGGCCATCATTACAGTACACGTATCTTTTGATGGAGAAGTGCACTTGACCAATTCACAATTTAAATTACAATACACGTTGGACCTGGGCAGCAAAATTTGTTCAGTAGCATCTGCTCCATCAACTTCCAATGGCAATGGCACTTTACCGAGAGAAAATGTATCTATCAAAACCAAAAACACCGATGAATTACGCAAACACGCACAATTGCATAATGATGAAGTTTCCTCTATGTACAGCTATGAGACTAGTACGCTGCCAAATAGCGACAGTTTCGCAAGTGTCCGAACTTGTGATACTTGGACGCACAACTTTGATGTTGAGTTGGGAAGTCCAAGTGAAGAAAGTCGCACGTATACTACTTTAAGCCAGAGTTGGCGTAAAAATTATCAATTTGCGATGGATGGTAAAACTTGGCAAATTGTGCGAGATCACTTTCCACAACAAATGGAGATATTTTTAACACGGGGAGTTATCTATGCTCGAATGTCGCCGGAACAGAAACAATCCCTAATTATGGAACTTCAAAAACTGGACTACTGCGTCGCCATGTGCGGCGATGGTGCCAACGACTGTGGTGCATTAAAAGTTGCACATACTGGCATTTCCCTGAGTGAAACAGAATCTTCTATTGCTTCGCCATTCACATCTCGTAAAGCAACTATTGCCGCTGTGCCTAATGTTATTAGAGAGGGGCGTGCTGCATTGGTAACGTCTTTTGGAATATTCAAATATATGGCCGCCTACTCCTTAGTTCAATTTGTATCGGTTATGATATTGTATTCGATTGATTCAAATTTGACTGACAAGCAATATCTCTACATTGACCTCGGTCTGATATCAATTTTTGCTTTTTTTTTGGAAAAACCGAAGCGTATGCCGGACCACTTGCAAAACAAGTACCACTCAACTCATTGATATCGCCAACGCCTTTGGCATCACTCATACTGCATCTCGCTGTAGTGATAGCATTCCAAGTAGCTGGTAAGTTGTTGAAAATTGTATTTAAAATGTATATTCCTTAACTTGTTTTTTCTATTTATTAGGTTGGTTTTACTTACATCAACAAACGTGGTTTATGCCATTTAATCCTTCGGATGAGGATCACTTGGGATGCTTTGAAAATTATACAATGTTCGCCATTTCTAGTTTTCAATACATTATTTTAGCATTTGTGTTCTCTAAGGGAGCCCCTTATCGTCGTCCTATTTGGTCAAACTGGCCGTTTTGTTTAACTCTTGTCGTGAACCTATGCCTAGTTATATACCTCGTCGTCTACCCAAGTAAATGGTTCACGGATTTATTCCAATTGGTTGTACCAGAGGATATGCAATTCCGATATGTTATGCTTGCCTATGGCTTCTTAAATTTTATCGGACACGTGTTCATGGAAACCGTTGTAGTTGAGTTTTTAATCTTTAAAAAAATTCAAGTTCGTCGTGAACAGAGTGTAGGCTCATCGAAAAGAAAGTATATGCGCGTAGAATTTGAATTACAGTCTTATGAGAATTGGCCGCCGATCACTGAAATCTATGAACCGCGTGAATCATCGACATCTGAAGAATTAACACCAAAACCAACATACATAAACTTAAGCGCGGAACAAAACTTAGAGGTGCCGAAAGATAATGCGTTCCCCGTTTTTTTTTGAGGCTGACAATAAAATATTCAACAAAACAAGAATTCAAACCGTTTCATCTACACTATACGCGATATTCAACATAAAATCTGAGTGTGCTACATAGACTTATCTATAAAATCTAGCCACCTTTGACCTGTTTTATTTGTTTTGTACAGGAGTTACCTAAATAATAACTATTATTACTATTAGTATTAAGTCTTGTTATTATTTACACTTGTTTATCCATTTTGATAGCTGTGTAAAAATGATAGTTATCCCCGCCCAAATAGATTTACAATGTTTAGTGTGAGTTGGAAACTATTTCATAGCTTCGATTAATTTTACTATTGTTATAAAACTAATAAATGTCTAAATATACCAAAATAGTGTTGAATTTACACAAATAAACAAATTAGATAAATGGGTTACGTAAACTTTGTTCTTAATATGTTACATTACCAAATTAATTTTTATTTAAAAAAAAGCCATCGTTTTCAGTGGTATTTACTAAAGTAGAAAAACCTTTAGTCATAGTTACAAAGCCACACATACTCGTATACTAAAATTGTAATTAGTAATTTGATCACAGGTATCAACAAAATGCATATTCATTTGAAATTTAAATAAAAAAATAATAACAGTCGATTTTAAATTAAATACTTTATCTTTTTTAAATCTTAAACTTAACATACAATGTACGATTATGTTTCTAAGTTAAGATATATTCACATAATACCAAATATCTGACAATAATCTCATTTTTTTTAAATCATTCTCGCAAAGTTTTCAAATTTATTTTCCGTGGACTAGTTTATTTTATTTTTCACACAAAACTTAATACAGATTCTTTGATCTATTTTCGATAGTAACAAATAGCGAAACACACCAAAAGACGTCTAGCCATTATATTCTTCGGAAACAAAATATAAATTCAAAATATCAACAGAACAAAACAAAATATCCAAAAATGAATTTAAGTAGCCCGTCAAATTTTAAGTAACGCAACACAAACCGAACGTTTATTATTATAAGGAGCCCATGTCAGTTCACATGTATATCACAGGTGTACAACCTGTCCCACCGTGTTTATTTCTTAGTTGGTAGTGGCATCTCAATCCAGTTCTTCCTAGTCTGGCAAACTAAGCTTAAACGCTTGTCGTTTTTGTCAGAGTTGGAATTTAGTTTTTAAATTTTAGATATGTTTAGCTTTAAAAATGTTCAATATGGTAATAATGCGTGTGACACAAACCTACTTAAATTTTTTGATTTTGAAAAGGTGTTTAAGATCCGAAAAACCTCTCCGTCTTCTGAAGATTTATGTGAGCAGTGGAAACATATCACCCGCTCCATGGATAGGGCTACCAAGGATACAAAAACCTATGAATAATTCTTGGTACGACGAGGAGTGTCGCAATTCTACTGCCCAGAAGAATGCTTCCTATTAGCGAACTCTGCAGTCGGTAGCAAAGTCAGCTGTTAGAGAGCAATGTCGAAAGAAACGTAGAAATGAGAAACGCCTTTTTAGACGCAAGAAAAAGGATCAAAACAGGAGTTTGAGGATGTTGAGATGTTACGTGACAGAAATCAAAAGGTCAAGCGTCTGAAGGTTTTAAACCCAGAGTAACTTTCTGTACGGATGACACAGGAAATCTGGTAACGGATGAACAGGATTCACTGAGATTATGAAGGAATCATATTTCCAACCTATTCTGAGGCGATGAAGCGCACAATCCTGCCGACAGAGAAATGACACCGGAACCACCAGTTAATAATGGTAATATTGTAGAGCCACCGGACTATAACGAGGTCGATTCGGTTATTAAAAAGCTGAAAAATAACAAAGTGGCAGGCTCTGATGGGCTGCCAGCTGAGTAATTTAAGACCTGCAAAGAAGAAATGGTTAGATGTACGCACCAACTTTTATGCAAGATATGGTCCGATGAACGCATACCCAATGACTGGAATCTCAGTTTTCTCTGTCTCTTCAAGAGAGATGCCCCGCTGTTTGCGCCAACTACCGCGGAATAAGTCTTCTTTCCATTGGATATAAGATTCTTTCGCGCGTATTGTGTAATAAGCTGAACCCATATACGGATTCACTGATAGGACAATATCGGAGTGGCTTCAGACCTTAAAGGTCGACCAGTGACGAACGGCGAGTCAGCAAGGAGTCAGAGATTGAAAAACAGTCTCGGCTCATGGGCCTAGCGGTGAATGGAGACAAGACGAAGTACTTGGTGTCCTCTCACACTCCATCATCGCGTCTTGGTCGGTCAATGACGATGGAGAATTTCAACTTCATTGTTGTAGAAAACTTCGTCTATCTTCGATCCGAGATAACCAGCAACAACAACGTAAGTCAGGAGATCAGGTGGAGAATCAAGCTTGCAAACAGATGCTGAGCAAGCAAAAGAGAAGCAAAGCCCTCTTTGGAAAGACGAAATTAAAAATCTATAAGACGCTAATACTCTCGATCCTATTGTATAGCTCAGAGGCATGGACCGTGATTGAGTCAAATGAAACAGTGTTGGAAGTCTTCGAGAGGAAGATTCTTCGCAGGATTTTCGGTCCTATTAGAGTCGGCTACGTTTAGGTCCCGTATGAACTGCGAGTTGTACGAGCTATTCGATGAGGTTGATATAGTCCAGCGCATAAAATTCTAGCGGCTGCACTGGGCACCTCTTTTCAATGGATAGAAGAGCTCCAGCACGCATGGCTTACATGGGGACCCAAACTTGATATAGAGGAGGACCCAAACTTGAAATAGAGGAGGACTGGGCACGCGTTGACCAGGTAGGGAGAGATCTCTCCGTACTTTGCATTCAAAACGACTGGCACCAGCGCGCACAAGTCTATGGAGGCTGGCGCGCCTTCTTAAATGCGAGCATGACCGGAAGACTGTTGACGGCCATTTAAGTAGTGTCTGTAAGTTTAATATAACTGCAATAACTGGCTATTACTTTCAAGGTCCCAAAACGCTTCGAGCGTGTCTATGATTTATATGTAATGTTTTTAGTGAGTCCTTATATGTGCGTTTGAGGAAATATATCCATTATATAGTTGTCTCGTCCGCCAGTGTGTAGGTCATGTTCGTTGTATGTCTCAGGTAACTGTCCCATAATACTACGCCACCGTCCAGTATTGGTATGTATTCCGCATGACTATAGTCGATTGTTTTTGCGATTACTGCAGTGAATGTCAGAAGTAGAATAATTTTTATCCTAAAAAGTACAAACAAACAGAAAAAATATTATTTTATATTGTCCTTATGGACCACCCTCCCTTTTATAAAAACTGTCGTACCTAAATCTTTTTCTACGATATGTTCAAAATAAAGTGGGGTCAACTTTTTGCCAAGCCGCCGATTTTGCTTAACTAGAACATTATACGTACGAACTTCCCGATACTTATTATACGTTCTTAGTTCTCTTTCTTGCGCTTCTTGTTAACGTCTTGAAATTATGTGCGGCTCCGACCCCGTGTTGTGAAAAATTTGTCACAGAGTGAATAGTTTTATTATATTCGATTGTGGCCAGTAGTATAAGATCGATTGTGTCAACGATATTTTTCTGAAGTTAAAGGCATCTAGCGATTTCAGCTAATGTGCTATGAAATCTCTCGATTTGAACGTTTGAGTTGCTGTGAAGCGGTGGCGCATTCACAATCTATGGCAATATTATTTAGCAGTATAAATTTTATTGTTTGTGAATTCAATGATTTTTCATTGTCACAGTATATAACTTTTGTGTTGGTAAACACATTCAGGATTTGAAGTAACTGGATTTTTATGTGTGAAACAGTCTTAGACTTTATTGATTGGGTAATAGCAAACTTTGAGAACTTGTCTATGGAAGTGAGGAAGTATTTCGAGTCTGTGGAGTAAATGTCCACATGCAGAATTTCGCCGGCATAAGATGGAATAGGGGTTTTTGCCACCTCATGATTTTTTGGCTTGCGATCGTATTATTTCGCTTGCGAGCAGATTCTACAATTTCCTGCTATCTCACGCACTTTTTGTACATTTTCTTGAAAAAATTTTTGACTTATTTGACGTTTTCCTGCGCAGCCCGGTGCGCACGATTATGTTCCGCTATAATTACTCATTTTGATCGTTTTTATCAAAAACGTCTTGAACCATCACCTTGCCTAAACTTTACCGTTCGGTACGTTTCAACAAGGTCGTGTTGGAACTTCGACAATATTGGAAAGTCGTGCGTTAACCACATCAAGATTGACTGCTTCTTGCAGCATTTCAAATAACTCTGCGTCACTTGAGAAAGTGATAACATGACTCGTTTTTGTTCCAAAAAGAATGAAGGTTCGCTTCGATCGGGCTGCGCCTTCTCCAAGAACAATTTGATTTCTGAAACAGTTGACCGGTTTTTTAACTGTTTCGATCGTGTAGGTTAGTGATTGTTCACTATGACAGGTTGCACCTTCGGAGTGTATTTTCTCCTTCGTCTGCAACTAAATTTTCTTTTCCTGGTTCGTAAAATATTTTCGCAATGTGTTCATCTTAAAATGATTTGCAGCGTTTGATTTTCGCATTTTGGTTGAAAGGCTGGTGATCCGTAAGTATATTCAGATCCTTAACGCTGTACAGCTAAATTCTGAGTGTTTTTAGTGGACAGACCATTGCTTAGAGCTCTCTTTCGTTAGCAGCGTAATTTAGCTCATTGTCTTTGAAAGTTCTTGAAACCATCATTATTGGCCTCCCACCTTGTGATACTGCAGCTCCCAATCCATAACCAGAAGCGTCGGTCGTTAAGTCAAACGGTTTTCCAAAGTTTGGATATTGCAATATAACAAATATAACATCTTCTGGTGCCAAAATAGTTTTAAGAGAATTAAATGCTTGGGTTTCTTTTTCGGCAAAAATGCGTCGCAGCAGCCATTGCTGCACTGGAACGTTGTCTTCCTTTATTACAACCTTTTTTTTTTTTTTCTAATAAACTTACAATCTGTTTTCTTAACATAATTGGTTTAATTAATTTATATTGTAGGAAGTATGTTCCCTAACCAGTGTTCTACGACCATATATATATTAATAATAAGAAACGTTAATTATTCTTAAATAGTATGTATCAATTATTAGCACAGATTGAATTAAAATTAAATTATAATTACAATATTATATTTAAAGCGAAAAAGTTAAAAATTAAAAATATCGATAAACCAGCTCTGTGGGTGTAAATCGGTTAGT
>JAWNNP010003089.1:0-47457 GCA_035044805.1 Leucophenga maculata
CCTTAAAAGTTGGCATGAAATTTTCCCTAACTATTTTTGTTGCTCCAAATGAAGTCATTTGAAAGCATTCGTTGTATTGTTGAATATAACTTTAAAAAGTGTATGGAATCTGTTCCTATTCCTAAAATCAATGAGTACAATGACTCTAGAGGTGGAGATTTAGTAATATTACATTTCAAGTGACATTTTACCTCAGACAATTTACATTTTACCATAGACAATAATGTCACCATCGTATAATTACGAATCTTATGTGTGTGAATATAGAAAAGTATTGTTTTAAAACTGTTTTCATGCAATTTTTTTTTAATTTTTCTCGTACTTAAAGGAATATTAGCGAAATCGGTTCAGCTGCTCTCGAGATTTGCGCTTAGCAACACATTCAGCAATTCATTTTTATATTATAGATAAGAAAAAAGTTCTTTACTGTCCTGTATTATATCCACTTACTTTCATATTAAACTTCCTCTTATACTGCCAACTTTAACGGAGCAGTCGCAATACACTGTGTACCAACAACACGTTGACTATCATGAATATTATTCGCTCACTAAAGTTGAAGCGATTTGATTAAATTTTTATTCAAGCTTTTTAGATTTGCGGGCAAACAAATTTAATTTCTTGTTGCTTGGATACCTACTAAAATAATGTCACACTATTCAGTTGAATTGCATTTAATCAAATTTCACTAAAATTTTAATTTTGATCCGAAAAAAATAATGGTAAAGTTTTGGTATAATTGTTTTCACGAAGTGTACACTAGTACCTTATGTTACTGTTTGAAAATACTTGTAAATGAGATACAAATATGAAATCGCTCAAAATTTTGTCCCATGGTGAAGATTTCTTAGATGTTCTTTTGGAAATTATTTCATGTCTTAAACATTATTTTAAAATATACTAGGTGTCATTTAGAAATCACATGAAATAGTGATGTTGAATCTTTAAGGATATTAACATCAAACAAATATAGACGGAAATTATAAGACATTCGAGAATACCCGAGAATACTTGCAGTATTGTGACAAGAAGTCCCATTTCTTTCCACAATTTCTCTTGGACTTTTTTTTCGCGTAAGCGTTACTGCTTTGTTATTTGCCTTTATTGACACCATCTCCATATGAACTGTTTAGAATAATCACATAAATTAGATCCAAGAATGCAACTGGATTACCTCAAATTGTAGTGTTTGAGTCCTTGTATTAATTAATTCCACTTTTATATCTTAAATCTTGGAAAGAAAGTTTATCCCTGAGCTTACCATCAATTAATGTCATATTCAAGACAATAAAACTCCAAAAAGCCGCTAAATCTTCATCCACTCATTCTTTTATCTCTTACTCTCACAGCTTAAATGCATTTATTATTGTTTCTTTTTCATGACACTTTTTCGTTTCATAGGATCCAATTCACTACGTGCCAAAAGAAGTTTCACTTCAAAACATCAAAATTACAACAACCCAATAGAAGAGAAGATGCCTCATTTAAAAAGTGGCAAACTGTGTGATGAAACTATAAAACTTTTCGCACAAATGTGAAGAGTACAACAAGAAACTGCTAACGGTAATTGGCCTAAAATGTATTTCAAGCAAAAGGTTGCAAAAAACAGAAGAAAAAAATAGACGGCATACTTGAAAATAAAATCGACAGCTAGCGGTAAACTGTGCATAGAATAGATACATGTAGGTGTGTAGGTGTTTTCGTGGGCGTATTGTGTCAGAATATGTCTGACTGTACCTATTCACCTTTTTTTTTCATACCCACATTCCCATACAGCAGAGCTACATACATCAACACAGACATAAAAGGCAAACAAACATTTTTTAGAATATAAAAACTGAAATTTGAAAGGCCGCCAAGTGGCATATTCTTTTATATTTTTGCACTAATTTGGATGCGCTACTCTTTGAATAATTAAAAGGAATGCAACCAAAAAGCAAAAAAGAAAACCGTAGAATTCAACTGCCTCGTTAAACTTTTAAATTATTTTCGTTTAGTTTTTTCTTATTGTGAAACTTTCTTCATTTATAGACTTTTGCGTGCACAGGTATTTACTAATTATTATTATTTCTTTTAATACTTCATTTATGTAGTTTTAAGCATTCAATTCTTTATAAAAACCAAAATAATAGTCCACTGCATGATTTCTTTTTCAAAGGCAGTAGAAGAATCTATCATATTAAACCTGGTTGTACTTCAATTCATATGTCTAGCAAAGTATGGCTATTATAAAGAGCCAGAGTGCGTACTAAAAACCGTGGAATTAAGAATGCATATTGGCTTCTTATAATGAATCACATATGAATATGATAGACAGCAACAAACTGTATTAACAGAGCGGATAGAGTTTTCGGCTCGATGTTATCTTCAAATCAACAATGGCATCGAGTATATCTTACATACAAAGATAAGAGCTTAATTGAAGGGTATTAATATAACATTCAATTGTGTTGGGAACAATAGTATAGTGTAATTCGAGTCATACAAATTTTGCTACAGCTAAAGTGGTTAATCCACTGAATTACTGCTTAAATCACATTATGATCCATTATTTGGACGTCTTTCTTGCTAAAAATTTGAAAGTACTTAGTATTTTAAAAATCAATTCAAATGCTCTCTACAAAAAGCAGTAATCCACATAGAAAGGTCCTTATTTCAGATTGAACATGCATGGTGTGCTCAACATAAAATTAAACTATAATAAGTTCTATTTTAAACTTGGTTAAACTTTTCCCATTTTTTTTTTATTGTCTCGCAATGGGCGATTCATAAATAATAAACCACCCCCAGCGTATAGATGGTAGTCAGCTCACTTGATAGGTACAAATGCACGAATGTTCCAACGATCATTTTAAAATTCAACCATAAAATGGCGGTGAAGTAAACACAAGGTAATATTCCAGAGGGAGAGACTTCAACTTGTAGAGCATTCCCTCAAGCCAGACGCGTTGATATGCTTGCCGACCATCTAAAAAGACTAGAATAGTTTTACCTTAAACCGAATTGATGATCCGGAATTGCACTCCCTCAGATTTTGACCAAACTCAAAGGGTTGACTTCTCTTGATCCTCTTAACATGTATACCAAATTTCATCTCTGTACCTTAAATGGATGCAAAGATATAATATTTTTTTTTTTAGCTTATATGAGGGGAGTGGCCACGCCCCTTCCAATTTTGTCAAAACGTAGCATATGTTCTTTCCCATCGTCTCATATATCTCTATACCAAAATTCATACCAATTGGTTTAGCAGCTTAGCCGTAAGAAAGGAACATACATCCATACATCCACACATCCACACATCCACACATCCATACATACATACATACAAACTTTCGCATTTATAATATTAGTAGGAAGTAGAATACATTGGGCGAAGACAAATGCCCTCCAACAACTTCTTTTAGCTGCTAGGGCTCTTAGTTCACTCCACCCGGTTTCAGAATGGACAGTGCGAATTCATGTTTGCATTGGACGACCTCTCTGACGGCTGCCTTGTGGGTTTCACTGGAAAGCCATCTTTGCAATGTTGTCGTCTTCTCTGCGCAAGGTGAGACATATCCAATTCCACTTGCGTCTTTAGGCCCTGTACCGAAGGTACAAGAGCCTATTGGTTTTGTGCAAATGTATGTAACAGGTAGAAATAATGGTCGAAGACCCCCCAAAGTTACCCCCATTATGGTCAGGAGTGATAGAGGAATCGATATAGCCATGTCCGTCTGGCCGTCCGTATGAACGAAAGGATCTCGGAAACGGTAATAGATAGAGACTTCGTGCTTTATGCATTCGACTAGGACTGCTCCGGAATTTTACAAGTTTATTTTGAAATTTTGCCCCTCCCCCTTCCCCATAAAATCACCCTCAAGGCTGAAAATTTCTTCGAGCACAAAAAAAATATAAAAGTATAAAGATGTCGTCCCTCTAAGCAAAAATCAAAAAAGTTCATCAAAATCGGATAATAAATGACGATTTTATAAGCAATTGAATTTGAACGACCCCCTTTTCTTTTCATTCATATTCGCGCAGTGAGAAGTGGTCATGTATTTGGACATAAGTCTTCGGGAAAGCAATCTAATGTGTTTGCTTAGGTGACCTGAACTGGTACAGGGCCTCTTACAGTCGGTTACGCCCGACTGTTATTTCCTGTACCCCCCATATAAGCGATAATAAAAAATTTGTCATATTTTTGCATCCATTATCAATGGTGACAGAGATGAAATTTGGTATACATGCTAAGAGGATGAGGAGAGGTTAACCTGTTAAGTTTGGTCAAAATTAGAGGGGCGGTACACCACCCCGTATAGTTCCACAAATGAGGCAAAATAAGAAAAGTAATTAGATATGCTACTATTTATCGGAGATCCGCGGATGAAGTCGCAGGTAAAAGCTAGTATATATATATATTTCTATATATATACAAATGAAACGTATGGTTCGGTCCGATTAGGTTCGGTCAAGCAAAAAATTCAACATATTTATATATAATAATAATAATAATAATATATCCATTTGATGTACAGGGACGAAATTTAGTATACATGTCAATAGGATCGCCTCATACAAGCGATAAACCAAATTCAACATGTTTTTGCATCCATTTGAGATAGAGGGATTTAGTTTCGTATAGATTTTAATTTGACCAGGAAATGTAAGATCCATTGAAAAAAGCGGAGGGTTTAGCTGCCTATAAAGATAATATTTACATTAATATTCTTTATTGGGCGTGGCAACAGATACTAGATCATGTGTTTATTTCAGCAATACGTTTTACGTCATCCATATTCCTTTTGTACTTTTAGGATTGTCTATGACGAATGTGGGTGTTTATTGGATAAACTACATATTGTATGTCTATTCTTATCACTTTAATAATATTATTAATAATTAATTATAAAGATTTTTTATTTTATATAAAATAATATAAATGTGTCTGTGAGTGTGTTAATAGAAGTAAATCCTTGAATACTTTAGTTTTACTTAAAAAATGGCAAATATATGTTTATTTCGAAAAAAAGGATCAGTCGGATTTTGCTTGAAATTTGGACTTTTTGGACAAACTGCTTGAAGACATTTTTGGTCAATACGCTGGGTAGATTGGTACAGGAACAATATCTGGACAGATATCGTACTTGAAGGACGGCATATATCTGGGTCGACCAAGAAATTAATTTTCAGTCGAGTTTGGTTTGAAACCGGGCTGACATTCGTTTCGATGTACTGACAGAGCTCAGGTTTATTGCGCGTCGACATATCCAGGTATACGAAATTTTGCACTGCATGAATTGCAAATAATTTCGTGTTTGTGAGCCAAGTCCGTAATAATCTGCTATCCAAATGTACGAAAATCCAATTAGTTTTAAAAATACAAAAGTACATAAAATAATTGTTCCGTAAATGCGCCACTCAAAGCTTAAGAGAACCTAATTTCACAGAATTCAATTCGAAATGATTTGCATATTAAATTGACAAAATCTTAACCGATTTCTGAAATGTTGAAGCATAAACAATTACAATAAAAATTGTTTCCATTTTAAAACATTTTAAGAACGAGTAGGTATATCTACAATATACATACATTTCCTAAACTAATCATGTTTAGGTAGTCTACATCTTTACAGCTAAATACAGTGGACCCTCGGTTAACAAACACAATTCGTTCCAGAGTCTTGTTCGTTATGCGAAAAGTTCGTTAAGCGAAACCATTATTTCCATATAAATCAGTGTAAAATGAATTAATGCGTTCCACGTCGAACAAAATTTAATAGTCTAACTTTTCAATTTTGACTTTAATTGACTTTAATATAATATATACATATTTGAATTACTGATTAATTAACAGACGGATAAGACAATCTGAAATGGAATAAACAAACTTAAATTTAAAATTATATATACCTTAAAGCATACCTAGTTTTTCTTTGAGAAAAATCTGTCTAGTGTCGTTTGTTTTTGGCGAAGCTTCAAAATTTGTTGAAAATGCGACACAGAATTATCATTAAAGAACTCAGTGGCGCGATTTGCCATTGTCCGATTGGGATGGTGCTTTTTAATGTATGATGACACATGCATTGAACATTCTTTAATTCCACTAGGCGGTTGTTGTTCTTCTATCTCCTCGTCTAATGAACTCTCTTCCACATTTTCTTGCTGTAAAGCACATTGCAGTTCCAAGAGCTCTTCGGTAGTCAGCTCCTCACTGTGCTCTGCCACAAGTTCTTCTATATCATCGTTGTCCACCTCTAGCCCCATCTGGTTGGCGAAAAATATGATTTCATTGCTTACAGGTTCCGTAGATACTGCGTCAAGCTCTTCCCATCCGCATTCGGAAAATCTCTCGGGCCAAAGTTTCTTCCAGGCAGATTCGAGAGTTTTTTTAGTAACACCTACCCATGCCTTTTCAATTATTTTAAGGCAAGTAACGATGTGGAAGTGTTCCTTCCAAAACTCTTTTAGTGTGAGATTGGTTCCCTCTGTGACTTCAAAACAATGCTGGAAAAGGTCTTTAGTGTAGAGCTTTTTAAAGTTAGAAATAACATGCTGGTCCATGGGCTGCAGTAATGGAATCGTATTAGGAGGCAAAAAATTAATTTTGATAAATTGAAACTCATCAATGATATTATCTTGTAAGTCTGGTGGATGGCAAGGAGCGTTGTCCATAATAAGCAAGGCATGAAGTGGTAGGCCCATCTCATCAAATATTTTTTTACAGACGGTCCAAAAACTTTTTTGATCCAATCAGTAAAGAGGTCACGTGTCACCCAACCTTTACTGTTCGAACTCCACATGACACTTAGTTTGCTCTTGTCTACATTATGCTTTTTGAAGGCGCGTGGGTTCTCTGAATGATAGACAAGGAGTGGTTTTATTTTCAAATCGCCGCTTGCATTGGCACAAAAAAGTAGAGTAATGCGGTCTTTCAGTGGCTTGTGGCCGGGCATTGATTTCTCCTCTGCTGTTATATAGGTTCGCTTGGGCATCTTTTTCCAAAAAAGACCCGTTTCGTCACAATTAAACACCTGCTGTGGCAAGTAACCCTCATTATCCACAAGCTTCTTGAAGTCGCTGACAAAGTTCTCTGCTGCCCTAGTGTCGGAGCTTGCTGCTTCACCGTGTCTTACAACGCTATGAATGCCACTACGCTTTTTAAACTTCTCGAACCACCCCTTACTTGCTTTGAACACTTCTTCTTTGGCTGCTGATGTTCCTGGTGTTTTTTCAATAAGATCGTCGAATATCGTTTTAGCTTTCTCACAAATTATATTCTGCGAAATAGAATCACCATGCATTTGCTTTTCGTTAATCCATATAACAAGTAATCTTTCAACATCATCGAGAATACGTGATCGTTGCGAAGATATCCTTGACACTCCTTTTGAAGCATTTACGTCCATAATTTTGTCCTTATTCTTGAGTATGGTCGAAATCGTTGATTTAGGTAGTTCGAATGTACGTCCTAGATAAGATACGCCAACACCTTGCTTATATTTATCAATAATTTTATGCTTCATTTGTATTGTTATTTTTGCTATTTTATTCTGAGAATCTTTTTTTGAAGCCATCTTTGTACATATTTTTAATTACACTTTTAACAAATTACAACACGACATGTGAAGTGTACGAACACAAGTGAAATAACAAAAAAGAAAGGTAAACACAGGCTGAACACTTTTACACGCAAATCGTTAATTCCACTTTTTCGTTTGTTCGCTCTACGAAACTTAGTTCGTTAACCGAAACGATTTTGTCTTTTAAATTATGTTCGTTATGCGAAATGTTCGTTGTGCGGGGCGTTCGTTAACCGAGGGTCCACTGTACTCGTTTATATATTGAATATATATAGAACGCTTTGATATAATCATCAGACTTCCATATTATTTTAAATATAAAAAAAAAAATAACCAAAATATGTAAGTAAATACGAAAAAGATATAAATTTAAACCACTTTCACTTAACCGATATAGTCTTTTTTCTAAGATCACAACTCAGACCAATAAATGTTTGGTTACGCGTTCTCTTTCCTGTTGGCATCAGCGGCTCTTGTGACGGCTACCATGACCTTAAGTATCTCAGTCAATGTGCGTATGGAGTCATATTTTATGCTATACTCCAACACTGAGCTCATCTTAAGGCCGAAGCTCGTGCGCTTTGATGTATTCGCCTCGCTAATACTTTCGATGCTAACAATTCTAAGCGTTAGTTCTCGAAAAATTCCATTTTTTTCGAATCGCATGGCTAGAGTAATGTTTGGAGCGACTCTCATCGGAACTTACTTCTTCACATTTTTAATCAAATTGCTCACGACAATCGACTATATTGGATTGATTTGTGTGCAAAACCATATCGATCATTCGGAGGTCATAAGGATATATGTAAAACTGTACTGGTTTGTCATTAAACAATACATAAGCAACATGTCCTTGTATCTCTTTGGTGTGAAGCCTTCAGTTATCGAATTTTTATATGGCGAATGATTAATGAGTTGAACATAGACGAATGAATCATAGTGCGCAGCCTATTTTCGAATTCAAATATTGCAAAAAGAAAAAATTTCTAATAATTTATTGTAATCTACTCGAAACAAATATTATTGTTTTGTTAATTATGTACATTAATTATAAGTTGTAAGAATAATGCGAAACAATCTACATTTAGTTGAACGGTTTGATTGTTATAATAATTGGGCGGTACTTTGCCTTAAGCTATTACATAAGCTGCCCACGAGCATTCAGAGACTAGGTACTAGAGACATCGTGAAATAAGGAAATCTGATTTGTAGAATAGGAACACGGATTCTCTTAAAAAGTAGTGAAACATTAACCTGGCGTCAGAACAATTATGGCATTATCACACAGAATGAAAATAGAAATATCATTAGCTGAGTATATTTGTAATTCATTAAATTTTGTATCAAAGATAGCTTGGCTTATCGGACAACAACATAATGGCTTTAGCCCATGTGAATTTTTGGAAATGATCAATTCGCTGTACTTGAATGTGCTGGTATCGCACAGGCTTAAACAAGAAAAAAAATCGACAGTTTCGATGAAACCGAAGTGTTAATATCCTCCACCTGATGTTTCAAATACTGCACATAGCTGCTATAAAGAAAGCTCGTTTGGAGACTAACCCTCAAAGTTGTTTAGCTAAAAATAGTTTATTTTAAAGAGCGGATTCTTTTCCGAAATTGCTATAAGCGGATTTTTAGCTATATTTTAGCTTATTTTTGACTAATTTTGTTTTTTAATTATTTTTATCTATTCTTTGAAAAGTATATTTGTAAAGTATTGTCGCCAAATAGACAGACGACAGACCGTACAAACAACAATTTTTTTTGCATACTTAAGTCAATTTGGATCATTGTTCACATGGACAAATTATTTGGGGAAACAGGTACCCACAATCCCTTAAATATTGCAGACTTTTTAAAAATAACCGACGTTAACAGTCAACAGTTCAAGCCAAAACCGAAAACCTTTTAGTACGGTTTTGGTTTCGGTTTTTGGAGTTCGTTCTTAACAGATCATATCGCGTCGGTCTCCAGAAATGACGAATCAGTACGGAATCTGACAAAGACACAATGCTGATACGTAAAACGGACATTGAAAGTAAACTTTGGTCTGCAATGGGATTACATATAAACAAACCAAGAAAAATTGGTTCTGGAAGGGCATTTTTAAATGTTCAATTATTAGCATTTTTATTGGAAATCGATGAAAAAGGGCAATTCCGCCCAATGTACATAGGATCTTCCAAACCATCTAACGTAAGCTGCACAGCATTTTTTAATAAGCAGTCATTTTTCAAATCATTTTATTTAATAAATATATCCAGAGGCAAACCTTTTTTTTTTTTGTGCATTTATTAGCCTTTGTTTTTATTTTAATTATTTTTTTTCCAATTTAAATGTGAATTTCCTTGGGAACCAGAGTAATATAAAATTTATAACTGCGAAGCATTGCCAGTTATCTGGTGGGCATCCAATGATGTTATGTGGTAATAAACAACAGTTTAACAGTTTAATCTACTGTCTGGACTGCTTCAATTATGACTTCGATCCAAATCACGATCCAAAGATTTCAAATATTGTATAATTTTATAGATTTACAAGTAGGATGTGCAGTTTTAGTAATATTGTATTACAACTTGATTTCCGGGAAACCGTTCACTCAACTGACGTTTAGCTGTGGCGCTCAATGGCATCGTGGCGAGAAACGTTTTGCAACGCTTTAATTCAGAAATTCATTCTGTTGAAAGCCATTTAATTTGTTTTTATTTTCGCCACGCTGCATACAGACACACAACACTCACTCGCGGCGCTTCCGGCGGAAATGTGTATAGAGACAGACAGACATCCAGGCAGCCAGCGACAGACAGACAGACAGCTGAACGCACCAATACGAGTACAGATAAATGAACACATTGAATACGGGTACGAGTACTGAGAAGAAGAAACACAAACATTCCGTTTGGCATCTTCATTCCTTCATGCATGACCACATCAATGTTTTCGTTCATTCATGCACCATCGTTGCTCCTTGCGTGCTGCACACTGCTCAAATACTCGTTTCATTCGTTTACATTTCCGCTTCCTTTCGCCAGAAGGAAGTCGACTTCGAGCGCATGTAGCAACGTCGAATCGACTCGACTCGACGTTGGTGACGATGACGCTGACTGACTCTATAGAACCAAACGAGAATTTTCGATTTTTAGCCAATTGCTTTGCATGGCCAGAGAAGAGAAGCGCTGCTTACCGTTCCGTCTCCATGCTTTGCCGTTTCACTGTGCAAAGCGCACGGCGTATGATGAATACTCAACGTACGTGTCGGCGTCACTCATACGCTCCGTTGCCTGCGAAGCCTCTTTGCAGTTCTGCCGCTTCGTTCTGCAATTCCTTCCCTTCGCTGCCTTTGCACAGTGGAAAGCTAAATGAATAACTGCTCCCTAAAATATTTGTTTTCAGTTTTGCATATTTTGTGGGTAATTTTGGTGAAAGTGTATCGCCATCGTCTCGTTCTGCACCGACAGTTCGCGTTTAGCACTTAGTTTTACCAACAAATCGTTCGCCAAAAATATTCATGCGTATTCCATCGTTCAGTTAGCGGTTGGCTGCCGGTATAAAATGTATTCAAAATTCAAATTCAATCGATTTTTGTCTTAAAGCTGGCAGTAGTATAATTTAAACTCGTTCAAATCTAGACTCGAACTGATGGAAGTACCTGAAAAATGATTCTCGCGATGAGTGTGAGTTCATTGTCGATGATGTGAGTCGAATCATCAGAGTCTATTGAATCGACACTCGGTGAGTTGGCGTACAATCATGTTTTGGTGAGGCGGTGGAGACATGTCGCAATGCCTTGACCAAGGAACAGAAGTCATACAAATACGTCTGGCGCCGGACTTCACACGGCTTCCTCATGCTACTTCAACAAGATAACCGATGGCAGCTCCACCATTCGCTGTTAGAATAAGTCAATGTATTGAATTCTATCAGTTTTCGGGCAGGCGGTATAAACGTTACCGCGAATTTAAGCCGTTTAATGTGTTCTGGATTAAAGCTTGTACTTTGCTTGTATATTGCAAATAAGATGTGAAGTATATATACTCCTGATCGCCATCAAAATAAGAATCGATTAAGCGGGCACTGCTTATACAAATATGCATTAATCCCCCATAAAAATTACAAGTTCAATATGGGTAAAGGATATATCAAAGCCGAGTACATTAGACTGCAGCGTTGTTTCTTGTATGAAAGATTATATGAAAGACCGCAGTTTGCCTTCCTATGGACTGAGCAGCATCGACTATTCAGTTAAAGTTTACATACAAGAAATCATTAATGTCATAGCGAAACAAAAATTAGTTGGTGCAGAAAATTCTTCACTCATCAAACTAACACGTGAAGGAGAAACGTAATGAGGAAACCGTTCCGAATTATTCGATTTGGTTAACAAAATGTATAGAGAAAAATCATTTTGCAGCAGCTTATTATTATTCATTAATGATGATGACCCTGCGCATGTGTAGTACCGCAGGTTCAGGTCTATGATTTCCATAATTAGTTGTACGATGGTGTGATGCCAGCCGTCCCCGTTTTCGTTTCGTTCCGATCTTTCATTCAGCTGACTTACCCAAGCCGGTGTAAAAAAGGTTCACTTCAAAATTTATTCACAAACAACTTATTTTAAAATACTTTACACAATTAACTCAATTATAATACGACTTGATCAGACAATTCCTTTCAAACACTATCCGGCTCAACGTCAGCAGAGAACACGAAGCTAGTAGACGTTCTCATTTTCGCAACGCAAAATTTCGCGCTTACACCCATGCCACCCCTTAAAGTATAGAACGTCGTCCCCGTTTTGTCTCCTTTCCTTTTTTTTATTAAGCGGACTTGCAGGTTCACACAGTGCTAGATATCTGTAAATAGTTATTGTTTTTGTTGAGTTGCTGTCAATTTTAGTTGTAAGTTGTACATATTTCATACAAGTTGCAATACAATGTAATAGAGTCGCATATATTCGACCGTCTGAGCAATGCTTAATATGTATCACTGTACTACACAGACTCAAATACTTATTACAAAAGCAATAACAATTTCCAAAATTATTTATTGATTAATGTTATACGGAAAGGCTTCAATCTGCTTAGCTATGACATACCTGAAAGTATTAAAAAGCTTGAAACTCGCGGTTTGGCATTGACTGAATCTATCCAAACAATGAATAAAATACGCCAAATGAACTCTGCTTTGCCAAAGGCATTGCCGCATAAACTTAGACAAAAGTTTGAAAACATATTGAACAATAACACAGGTTTTCAAAGTTTGTGTCAAATTGAAAGTTTCATTAATGGGACGGCAGAACTTTTGCCAGAAACTATAAGTGCTAACATAGCACCAAAGTTCAAATCCTGCCCAGTTACCTCAGTGGATGTGGAGCGAACCTATTCCCCTTACAAAAATATTCTAAATGATCGTAGACACAATCTTACCACTGAAAATTTTGAAAAATATTTGATTGCTTACGTTTACAACAATTTTAAACAATTTTAATGTCATATAATGTTACTGTACCCATTATCGCCTATCAGAAAATAATTTACTAATTTTAGCTGATTTTGAAATAAAAAAAAATGAATACTTACTTTACTCTTTTTTTGGGGATTCCTAAAATTTATCATTTAGTTTCGCATATTCTGTCAATTTTCGTGCACATTTTAAGCATTTTTCATGCATATTTGCATGCATATAACAAGCTTTTTGTGTTGCATATAATCCGGTGAACCAGAATCCATATTGTGAAAAAGAAAAAAAAGTTAAAGTCGACGAACTACGTCAAGTTGGCTATCATTGGTTAGGTATTTGCAAATTATCTTTAGGTTTCTCCTTTATTTCGAATTACCATTTTTGATCTATATTGGTTTTAAGTTGGTTAGCAACCATTCAATTTATTTCAGGTACTTTGTGTTTCTCCAAAGATTATATTCATAATCGCTTGAAAAAAAATCAAGGTTGCTCAAAAATTCACTAATGCTTTCTTAAACAAACATCTCCATTTTTTAGGTGAATTCTTTTATTTTTTGTTTGACGCCTCACATCAACGGGCATATACAGCTGGTATATGCTTGAAAGAATTTGAGCAGCTAAATCTATGCCGCTTCTCGATGTCATAAATTTTTATGCAACCAGTTCCAAAAAACAAGTTTTCCCATTTGCTTTATTTAATTTATAAAGCAGCCATAAATAACCTACAGTGAGGTCTAGCAGGTGCTAAAATATTCTCACCTTCTAAGCAAAATTTTAAACCTGCCTATAAGGCTGTCAATGAGATACACGCAGCCGTATGTGCTTAAATTAAATAAAAAATAATTTCAATATTTTTGTTTTTAATTAGTTTAATTTAATTTAATTCTTAGTTTATTATATTTATTTATTATTAGTTATTATTTATTATAATCGTACAATTTTCATTCAATTCTTTAAAGTCTTCAATAAAATACAATTTTTATTTTTTTTATCATAAAACTGCATAACTTATGTACTCGGACTGTCATAACCCGAATCTTCACTTTCATCGTCATCATCGCTAGAAGTTTCATTTAAATCAATAATTTCTAAACTTTCCAAATCGAAGGGCGTTAATTGGTCAATCCTATCCTTTGAAATGCCATACCAGGCATAATTGAATTCATTGCGTCTTATGAATTCACAAATTGTATACACCTCCAAAATGTTGGGATGTATTTCATTGGCGGTGAAGTTGCGACCGCAATTTAACTGCTTATGCACTACTAAATTGACGCGTAGCGAGAACAAAGAAGCGCAGCTGTCGCAGTGCAACGGTTCAGCTTCTAGTTGCATAATCGGTTGCGACGTTGGAGGATCTATCTCATTTAGTTGCACAAAATCGCCCAACATATCTTCTACAATTAGATAGTTCTTGGTGCGTTCATTCGGCTTCTTTGCTTCACTTAGGTGGTAGGGCACCACAAACAAATCTTTGGTGATAGGGCACTGCGTAAAGCAGTACAAATTGGCGTGCACAGTTTCCGCCAAATAACTTTTATGTTTCTGCTGATGTTTCAAAATACTGTAGCATATTGCAGTCATTTCGGCTAAAGGAGTCGTTAACGGCTTTAGATCCTTCTGTGCAACTTGATATTGCAACGGCAGTTCCATTATCTTTTGGTTATGGTTTTGCTCAAAGATGCTCCTGTTCCACGATTCACGCTGTACACAAACTTCTATAACTTGTATGCTGCACTCGCTGATATGCACTTGATAGACATAGGCCAGATGTGGTGCGATGCGTTTTAGTAGCATAAAGTACGTCACGCTAATACACGTGTCAATGTCGAAGTGATGTCCAATATTCAGACCGCTGCTTTGAAAACGGACTACTTTATTGCGAACCTGCACATAGATGGCTAAATTGAAAGCCAACTTTGGCGAGGTAAGGAATAAGCAACGGAACATATCCGGTATAGTTTGCTTAAAAGCCACGCTCAGAAATTCTTTCGCATTGTTGCTGCCACTCTCATCATAAAGAAAGAAAGTCTCCAGTGTGCGGAACTCCGCAGTTCGCATAATCGGCGTCATCTGTGTATTTAAATATAATCGTTGCGCTTTGTCCTTGCGTATCCAATGCTGACAGATTGGATGATCATGGCTCAAGCGACTGAAGCAGGCTTGGCAGTCCTGCAACAGGCCATTTTCAGCTACCATCCGATGGTGAAAGATTTGAGCGTTCTCCTCGGTGCTGAAGTCGTAGTTCGATGAAATTTTGTTCATGTTGTTGCTTTTACTTTTAATTATTTTTAAAAGGTACTTGAAGATTTTTTTGTCGATATTTAATTGCTTAAATTTTAAGATCACTTTGATGTGCTCAACTCAGGATATGATGTTGTTCTGAATCACTACTGGCAGTGCATGCTCAATTTATACTCTCAGAACTCCTATAGATGGCAGATAGTTAATGACCGACGCCATTTTATTAGCTACCTGCTTTAGCTAGTTGAAGGGACAGATGTGATGCAATAAAATTCGCGAACATGAGAGGGTTAATTGTGCTGTTTTATGGTCTTAACTTAGGCTGAGTGATAAATTTTCTAACGAAACGGAACACTAATTTGATCCAATTTATGTTTGTTCTTAAGAAATATATATATATATCTTTGCTCAGATCGAAGCACTCAAGGGGTAGCTCTCATACAAATCTCTGCCACCATTCTCGATTTATGTATAACAAAATGTTTTGGTTGCTGTTCATTAAATCTTAATAAAATATTTCATAAGAATCTCCAAATCGGACTACTAAAAAAGGTGGCGGACTTAAGTCAATATAGAGGTCTGTAGGTCGGTCTACCTGCGAACATCTGCTAATTAGCTGTGCAGTTTTATGACCCTGGCTTATTATTTACCCACACTTTAAATTGCATGATTAAGAGGTAGAATTTCTAAAGCATCGGAATACTAATTTCCAAGAATAAAATAATGTTATGAAAATTGATGACTTGTACGCTAATCCCTTTTCCCACATTTGTGCATGAAAAATATTATTGATGACCAAATTTGATCTGATTTATGTTCGTACTTATGAAATATACCACTTTGGCACAGATCGAACCACTAAAAGAGGTAACCCTCATGAAAATTTGTACCACTATTCCGGATTTTTGTATAAAAAAATGTTGTGTTCATTCAATTGTTTATTAAACTTTAATAAAATATTTCACAAGGAACTCCAAAGATATGTCCGTCTGTCGGTCTGCCTGCTCAAGAGTTTCAAGACTATAAGAGATAGGTTTGCATATTTAGATTCTGCATTTCTTTTTTCAGATTACTTGGATTTAATGAAGGTTCTAGCCTCCCTTCCCAAAAAAATACAGAGTATGATGTGGGAAAAGGGAAATTCTTGGAAATTAGTGTGCCGATGCTTTAGAAATTCTACCTCTTTGCCTTAATCATGCAATTTAAAGTATGGTTAAATAATAAGCTAGGGTCATAAAACTGCAAAGCTAATTCACAGATGTTCGCGAATTTTATGGCAGGTAGACCGACCTACAGACGGACATATCTATGTTGACTAAACTCCGCCACCTTTTTTAGCAGTCCGATTTGGATATTCTTATGAAATATTTTATTAAGATTTAATGAACAGCAACCAAAACATTTTGGTATACATAAATCGAGAATGGTGGCAGAGATTTGTATGAGAGTTACCCCTTTCAGTGCTTCGATCTGAGCAAAGATATATATATATATTTCGTAAGAACGGACATAAATTAGACCAAATTAGTGTTCCGTTTCTTTAGAAAATTTATCACTCAGCCTAAGTCATGCAATTGAAAGTGTGTGTAGTTTATAAGCGAAAACCATAAAACAGCACAATTAACCCTCTCATGTTCGCGAATTTTATTGCATCACATCTATCACTTTCAACTAGCTAAAGCAGGTAGCTAATAAAATGGCGTCGGTCATTAACTATCTGCCATCTATAGGAGTTCTGAGAGTATAAATTGAGCATGCACTGCCAGTAGTGATTCAGAACAACATCATATCCTGAGTTGAGCACATCAAAGTGATCTTAAAATTTAAGCAATTAAATATCGACAAAAAAATCTTCAAGTACCTTTTAAAAATAATTAAAAGTAAAAGCAACAACATGAACAAAATTTCATCGAACTACGACTTCAGCACCGAGGAGAACGCTCAAATCTTTCACCATCGGATGGTAGCTGAAAATGGCCTGTTGCAGGACTGCCAAGCCTGCTTCAGTCGCTTGAGCCATGATCATCCAATCTGTCAGCATTGGATACGCAAGGACAAAGCGCAACGATTATATTTAAATACACAGATGACGCCGATTATGCGAACTGCGGAGTTCCGCACACTGGAGACTTTCTTTCTTTATGATGAGAGTGGCAGCAACAATGCGAAAGAATTTCTGAGCGTGGCTTTTAAGCAAACTATACCGGATATGTTCCGTTGCTTATTCCTTACCTCGCCAAAGTTGGCTTTCAATTTAGCCATCTATGTGCAGGTTCGCAATAAAGTAGTCCGTTTTCAAAGCAGCGGTCTGAATATTGGACATCACTTCGACATTGACACGTGTATTAGCGTGACGTACTTTATGCTACTAAAACGCATCGCACCACATCTGGCCTATGTCTATCAAGTGCATATCAGCGAGTGCAGCATACAAGTTATAGAAGTTTGTGTACAGCGTGAATCGTGGAACAGGAGCATCTTTGAGCAAAACCATAACCAAAAGATAATGGAACTGCCGTTGCAATATCAAGTTGCACAGAAGGATCTAAAGCCGTTAACGACTCCTTTATCTGAAATGACTGCAATATGCTACAGTATTTTGAAACATCAGCAGAAACATAAAAGTTATTTGGCGGAAACTGTGCACGCCAATTTGTACTGCTTTACGCAGTGCCCTATCACCAAAGATTTGTTTGTGGTGCCCTACCACCTAAGTGAAGCAAAGAAGCCGAATGAACGCACCAAGAACTATCTAATTGTAGAAGATATGTTGGGCGATTTTGTGCAACTAAATGAGATAGATCCTCCAACGTCGCAACCGATTATGCAACTAGAAGCTGAACCGTTGCACTGCGACAGCTGCGCTTCTTTGTTCTCGCTACGCGTCAATTTAGTAGTGCATAAGCAGTTAAATTGCGGTCGTAACTTCACCGTCAATGAAATACATCCCAACATTTTGGAGGTGTATAAAATTTGTGAATTCATAAGACGCAATGAATTCAATTATGCCTGGTATGGCATTTCAAAGGATAGGATTGACCAATTAACGCCCTTCGATTTGGAAAGTTTAGAAATTATTGATTTAAATGAAACTTCTAGCGATGATGACGATGAAAGTGAAGATTCGGGTTATGACAGTCCGAGTGCATAAGTTATGCAGTTTTATGATAAAAAAAATAAAAATTGTATTTTATTGAAGACTTTAAAGAATTGAATGACAATTGTACGATTATAATAAATAATAACTAATAATAAATAAATATAATAAACTAAGAATTAAATTAAATTAAACTAATTAAAAACAAAAATATTGAAATTATTTTTTATTTAATTTAAGCATATATGGGCTGCGTGCATCTTATTGACAGCCAGAAGGTGAGAATATTTTAGCACCTACTCAGCCTCATTGTAAGCAATGCATGGCTGCTTTACAAACTGGCCCTTAGGAACTGGTTACATCAAAATTTATTAAATCAGGAACATGGAATATTCATCAAACAGGCTTTCCGTGCACGCCTCAAACAAAATATAAAAAAATCTCCGAAAAAAACGCAGAAGCTGCTAGTCATCTCAAAAAGAGGCTATTTGAAATAAGGAATGAGTCCACGTCAGAATTTGTGAGCAATCTTAATTCGTTTTCAAGTGGAAATGAACATTGTCTTTGGAGATTCACAAAGTATCTGAAACGACTTGCTACAAGAAACGTCGCTCTTAAATACAGTAATGGAATTTGGTGCAATCAGATCAAGAGAAGGCACATGCAATTTGTCAGCCAATCGAAGTTAGAGGTGCAGATTTGGAAAGCGAAGTGGAATATTTTCTTAAATCAAAATCAGTGGCAGAAGTTGAAACAGAAATATAACTCATCAAAAAGAAAAAATTACCTAATTTCGACGAAATAGTCGGCTTTACAATTAAATTTTTCTCCGCAAAACTACATTCGTTTTGGGACGAATATTCTATTATGATTCCAAAGCCGCTTAGCTTGCTTCTTATATTTTCTAAAGTATATTATTTTTAAAAAAATTCCACTGAGAAGAATGTTACCTGTGTGGGACGAGCTTGATATCATACCGTAACCTCAGATCGGATTTAGTAGAGGCCACGGAACATCTGAACAATGTCACCTGGATATACAGCAAGCCTTTAACCGGTTGGGGCAACCCGGTATTCTGAATAAAATAAACAAAAAGTGGCTCCATGTGGCGTAGATCTGATTGATTAAATCTTGTTTAATATAGTCTTCTATATACAGCAGAAAGGCGAAGCGTCCTTAATTTTGCATATAAACGCAGGAGTTTGTCCTTCACATTAGCATAGCGCAGGCTGTTCATGGATAATTTGAGCTTGCCGAACAGAAAAAAGTCACATGGTGACAAACAAGACGAATACGGCGAGTGGGTTATGCGATTTTTGGCAAAAAAAAAAATCGGTCGCTAGTGTCGATCGATGAGATGGCTCATTATTGTGCAACAAACGCCAACTTCCTTCTTTGCGATATTCTGGTCGAATACGACGGAGTAAACGCCTTATAACACCAAGATAAAATGGTACATTATTTGTTTGGTCCGTTTGAACGAACTCTTGGTGAATAATGCCCTTCGAATCGTACAAGGTGTGTCTCAAAATTTCCCGAACTTTTTCCAGGGCATTTGGGGAATTTGTAAATGGAAAGTGAATAGTGCGTGTGAAGAGATAAAGTTGAAAATGGGAAACATAATAAAATGAAAGATTTTTAGGGAAGATGCCATCTCAAGTGTCTTGTCAGTGCTTCCAAAGAGCTAATCACAATACGAGATTCATCCTTAATGCGTATTGGTAAAGACGCTTGGCCTGTTCCTATTCTAGTCACACTCTGTCGTTCAAGCAATGTCTTTCACTATGCGCAACCTGCGATGTTTTTCCACAAACCTGAGGAACGAAATGTACGATGTCCGTTGCTAAGCTATCTAATCATAGATACAATTTGTTATTTCAAAGCAACTCTGCTTATATAATATGAGAGGAAAATGGTGAAATATTTAAAAAAAAAAGATCATTACATGTTTGACAACGGAGCATGTGCAGAATTTATTGAAAAGCAGAACGAAAGAAAAGTACAGGATTCACCTGTTTATCAATAAAAGAATTCGCATCAGGACGAAAGCGAATTATCCGAAGACGAAAATGATGGTCCAGGTAGATCCGGTGAACTTCGATATGATAATGATTAAGGCCTTACTGACATTTTCACGTTGACAGATTCTGAATATCAGTTTAAGAGTACAAAAGTACAAATGTCCTCCAGAAATTAGTCCCGGATTTGTCAATAGGCCGTATAGGCCGTAGCTTAGGGGTGGCAGCGTCCTAGGGGCGGCCGATTTCAGAGAATGCTCACTCGATTTTAGAGAAAAGCAAAGGCTCGATATTTTGCGGACCCTTTTTGGTCTTTGGGTCTATTGAGAACAGGACACTGTTTGACGAGCAAGGATTCAATGATTGGAAGAATGCAGTAGTTCGAGTAGCTCAAAATAAAAACTGTCTAAATCATAAATCCTGCAATCTAGCTTTAAAAGCTAGAGGTATGATTCACAGCAATATCCAATCTTCCTTAACTGCCCAACTTAACTAAGAAATTTCTTACTGGAAGAACATTTGAAATAGGATGGTTGCTTTTAGAGATAGTAATAAAAAATTTGGTCAGCAGTACCGTGGAAATTACATTATGCTTCTGGAATTAATAGCAGAGTTGGACCCTTAGCTAGCCAAACACATTTAAAGATATTCAAAACAGAGATCAGGAACAACTAGCAACCTATCTAAAACTGAAAAAGTATTGATATACATCAGGGATGAAATAAAAAGAGCAAAGCACTTTTCTTTGATTGTGGATTCTACACCGGATGCAGTATATGTAGATCAGCTAACACTTGTGATACGATATGTATTAGATAAGGGAGAACCATGTGTTATGCACACCTCTTTTCATGTTGCTAAAGGAGGTATATACTTTCTTCGTGAAGCCAACCGAACGTTGGAAAAAATTAACGAATGTGATAGGAAGAGGAAAGTCACTCAAGAGATTGAACCTTACTCGTTGGTCGTCTAGAGCAGAGTCTAAGAGATTCCTGGGATGAAGTAATTACAGTTTTAAAAAAGATTGAAGATGACACTACAGAGAAACCCGTCCCGCAAAATGAGGCAATGAGAATTCGTAACAAATAAGAAAAACTTGAAACTGCGTTCGTGGTCGTATTTTTGAATGATATTTTGGAAAGGTTAAATAAAGTGAATGTTCAGATTCACTGCTCATCTGTAGATGTATTAACAGTATCTGATCTCTATGGCTCTAGTAGTGTTAACAATACCAGAGCGAGCAACTATTTCGAAGAAAAAGCATTTGGGATGAGCGCACTTAAGCAATAACAAGGTGAAATAAAGAGTCAGCCTAAAAGAAAAAATGACGGATGAAACATCGAATGAAGAGCCTGAAATACCCTCCGGCTCCAGAGATTATCTCAGAGTGAACACCTTTTTGGTTATCCTTAATAGACTGAGAGCTGAAATACAGAGAAGACATAATGCTTAAGTTTTAAAGAAAAATTTTCGTTCATTTCACAAAGAGGTACAGAAGAAGCCCTGGCTCTCGTGAAATATTATATCAATGATTTAGAGAACGATTTGGTTCAAAAATGAGTGAATTTTCACAGTCACATTTTCTCCAATAAAACTGCAGAACGTGTCGTGAAGCCTGAATCGAACTCACTAAGTCTCTCAAACTTTTCAGGAATCAATCTCTTTCTAATGTTTAACTTAATTTGGATATTGCTCTCCGCTTTGCACTTTCAACTCAAGCTACAAATTGTACTGGGGAAAGGTGTCTCTTCTGTTTAAAACGCGTGCAAAATTTTCAAAGGTCTTCATTGTTTCAAGAAAAAATTGATTCTTCAGCTCTTCTCTACATAGACGCAAAGATAATGAACACCATAAAATCGGTTTATAAATCGGATAATAAATCTAATATTAAATAGCGGCAAAATATTACTTCTACTTCTATATAAAACAACAGTTTGGAAGGGGTTTGTATGCTATAGTAACACAATCTTTACTTCCTTGAATCGACTATTTTGTAGATCTATATTGTATCTCAGTTCGCAATCTCTTCTGAAGCCTGAAACATTCGCCACATCGAATAAACAGCACAAATTACATTATCTACAAAGGTGTTCGCTTTTCGTTAGAGCTTAATTATCCCAAGGGAAATCGAAGGAGACACAACATCATCAGCATATTCGCCACAGAAAGATGTACGAATGCAACAAATCAATTAAAATTTGACAAACTCTACAAACGAACTGAAACTCAAAGCGAGAGACATCGTCGAAAGACAACGAAAATTCAAAAATACTTATATGTACTTATTACTTCGTTCGAGATTTTCGGTCTAACGAGCGCAATTTTCCAAATAGGCCCATGGGAGCAATTTACCTGTGTTGCTTTTGATAAGTTTTTTTTTCTTATTTCATAGTAGTATGGAAATGTAAAGGCACAGCAATATCGATTATCAAAAGAAGCAACGAAACACATCGCAAAAATGGTGAAATACAATAAATTATTGCACAGCGGAAAAAACTCTGCGCTCATGGGAGAAGTTTTAAGCGAGTAATTTTATTAAATTACAATTTATTTGTATAGGTTTGCGAGGTTATTAGTTTTAATTACTTCGCCATTAAACCATAAACATAAACACGACACAAATGCTTAAGGAAGACAAAGTTAGCCAATGCGATTTGTAACAATATTATTTGTGCATTCAAAGTAGTTTCCAACTAATTCAGAGTGGCACCATTCGCGCGGGTTTTTACAAATGAAAATAACAAATGTTTCCCACAGCTCTGTCGACTCACATGTTCAGTTGATAAAATGTGTATAAATTATTTTTATTAACAACTATTTTTGCTCGTGTTTTAATTTTGTGTATTTCAAGCATCATAGATTGCAAACTTTATGAATGGAAATATTTTCCTTTAATTCGACTGGGATTTACTCATTATTGCTTGAAAATGCTCAATTTTGAATATAACTAAAAAATGAAAAATGTTTTAAAAAATGGAAAAAATGAAAGAACGCTGCAGGCAAGTGCGCTTGACTTCGAAATGCCCTGCTACCTCATTGAACTTTTAATTTGTTTGGGTGATTTATTGCTATCTGGATCCGTGTGGGCTAATTTACTGGGATTAGTAAATTTGCTGTTTCAAGCAAAACTAAAATACAACAAAATGTTTTTGATACAAAAACCCAGCCTCCGCTTGTTGGGCTCACATTTAAATGGATACTATTTAATCTAGTGGATCGTTAGGGACCTATTTAGAATATTTTTTTAGAATTAAAGAAATATCAATAAGCATTAGACAGAACACTAGATGTTTTAAGATATCTAAAGTTGAAGGATCTATCTTTTATAGTCTGCAAGATCTCGTTGTTTACACGGTGAGCTAAACAGATGGACATATGTATGCCGACTTGATTTTTGATGTTGCTCAAGATACACTTTTACCCTATGAGTGCAGGATATAAAAATTAAAAGAATATTTATATTTAGGTAATGAAATTTCGTTTGCGAAGACTATTGATTTTTAGGCCCTGAACAGAAGGTACAAGAGCCTATTGGTCTTGTGCAAATGTATGTAAGAGGTAGAAATAATGGTCGGAGATCCCCAAAGTTACCCCCATTATGGTCAGGAGTGATAGATGACTCGATATAACCATGTTCGTCTGTCCGTCCGTATGAGCGAAAGGATCTCGGAAACGGTAATAGATAAAGACTTCGTTCTTTTTGCATTCGACTAGGACTTCGTCGGAATTTACGAGTTTCTTTTAAAATTTTGACCTTTCCCCTCCTTCCCAATAAAAAAATCCACCACTATCCACGTCTATGATACATCCTTCCTCCCTTTTCTTTGCATGCATAATGAAATGTTTTATAAGGCACTTATTCGAGTGAGCAGTGGGAGGGGCAAAATACTTTTCATTAGTACAATTGTTTCTTATTAATTTCCTACCTTTTTGTTTGGCACTGCTTGGTCATAAGCTAGGGAAACATTTAATGTGTTTGTAAGGCGACCTCTACTGGTACAGGGCCGCTTACAGTCGGTTATGCCCGACTGTAATTTTCTTACTTGTTTAAATAAAGGTTGCCAATGCTTTCAAAGGAATTTTTGTTTCAGTTGAATATACATTTTTACGATTTGCAGAGAAATGTTTGTTTGTTCGTTTTGTTTTTTACGATTGATTGAGCAAATTTTATTATGCCATAAAATAAACTTTCTTTTGTACGATATCGAAAATATTCTCTCCCTTAATTGAAGGCATCTTCAATTACATATTACAATAAATCATAAAAAAAAACATAAGTGAAATATAAATCGTACATTGTTGATAACAGAAGTGAGTTGTAAGTTGTAGGAAGGCTTTCCGCACTTGGGACTTCACTCGTTAAACACCCAAATCCAATAAAATATTTTTCAATTTATTCCACAACCAAAAATTATGTTCTAGAATTTTCATTAAAATGGTGGATTTTATGGGATGAGCTTAGAATGCCCATATTTTGTTTTCAAAGCCAAGCACGCTGAGATCTCTCCATACCTGGTCATTAAAACGCGTGCCCGGTCGTCTCCATTGCAGCCGCTGGAATTTCATACACTGAACTATGAACTTTGAAGTTGACATTGGCCATCGCCACTGAATTAGTCGTACATCGTACCAAGAATTAGTCGCAGGTTTTGTATAACCAATGACATCCATAGTGCCTCTACCCATGTAGTGGGTGATATGCTTTCACTAATCACATATATCTTGAGAATACGGAGGGGACTCCCGGAGCAGTCGGGAGAGTGTGTTTGGGAAGGTTTTGGCGGTCTGTTCTGCTTCCAGCTTGCCGACGTTTAGCTTTCGTTGCAAGTTGGGACGTGCGGCGTGCAATGCGCTGATCCTAGTGCGTATCTTGGCTGCGTGTACTTTGATCTGTACTCAGCCATGAAGCCTTGGGGATGGTGAGGTCTTTAAATTTGGTGCTAACTACCATGTTCAGACCTGCGATAAAATCGACTAATCTCCCACTATTATTGGAGGAAGTGTCTTGAAGGCTCACTTTTTCAACGGTTTGCCAAAAGAATCCTCTCTTTCCTTATTTTGTCGTTGAAATCGGCAAATCGTATAGACGTTCCAATCGGTCGTAGAATTAATCATTAGCATCATCAGCATTTTCGTCAGTAGAGGCCATACACGTATAGTAAAATATGTGGATAGCTGCGTATGGAACTAACACTTGCTAGCTCTTATAGTTTCCGAGATCTTGTTTTTCATACGTACAGATAGACTGACGCACGATCGTAGTACGGATAGACGGACATTGCTGATCAAGATTTTATAAACGTGATGAGATTTGTGTGTGGTGGTCTTTGTGGAACACAGCATCAAACTACATAATTTTTCCAAAGACTGTACATTAGGGTTTTGCTTATTTATGAAAATGCCCCTGCCAAAGTTCTCAGGGTCTAAAAATGTTCGTTTTGGCTCAAAACAAAGAAATGTGAAGTTATAGCCCGATCCGATAAGATTTAGAGGTGGCTATTTGAGGCCAAAGTTGTATTTTAGCGATTTTTTGTCAAAAATATGTTGTTTTTTTTTCTTCAAGAATTTGAGACCTTACACCAAAATAAAATTATATATCACTTTAATTATACCTTTTTTATGTATCGCTGACTACCACCCTTTTTCAAAAACGCAATTGACTTTCAAAATTGGTGCAAAAACGTCGGTTTTGAAGCATTTCTGCAGATAACACCCGATTTTTTTTTTCGATATTTCACATATTGACAGCTTCGATTTTTCGTAAGCTTCAATTTTAGCTTTCTCTTCAACAGATATCGTTTTTCCTTTACCCATATTAATTTCAAGTATCATCTGTGGTGCATAGGGATGGTAAAATGCTCCCAGAATTGACTGGGCATGAAAAGGTGGAACGTTTGCCGATCGTTACTACTGAAGGCGAACAACTTCTGGGAATACCAAAGATAACCGCTTCTACTGGAGTATAAATGTCTAACGCACCTTTTAACCTGCCGACTATATGAGACATTCAAATTGTGGCTTGTTTTGATATAACTGCATCCAATTCGGAAAGATTAAATGGGGCTGCAGTTTTGCTAGAGCAGCAATTAGGGCGCAGCCTGTTATATCTTCCGTGTATCATCACATCAGCGAAATATTTTTGCGTGCTGCATTCGATTCGGTTGCTGGACCAACATCAGGCACAAATGTTCCCCTTTGTACGGTTTAAAGATTCTTGGCACAAGATTGAGCAGGATAAGTTCAAGTTTGGTGTGACTAATAGTTATGAAGCAAAAATTTAGATGATAAACAGAACGAAATAATTGATTTCTGCCAAGCTGAATTGATGAGAGACCATGCGCATACTGATTATGTGAATCTATTGGAATTAACCTTACTTTTTTGGGATTGATTCCTGAAGGACATCATTTTCGATTGCCTGGACCGATGCATCATGTGCTCTGGATGTCCAAGGCGACTTACACATTAAAAATACATTTGTTCCGAGAAGAATTTAAATTGTCCAAACAAAAGGAAAAATATTTGCTCGACCTATCCATTTTTATTGTGCGCTTTTATACACAGCTTTGGTTTCGGACACCGACAGCTGTTGAAGCTCCAAAAACCGATTTATATTTTACTAGCTGTACTCGGCACGCTTTGCTGCGCCCAGTAAAAATTATTTTCATTATACAATATATTCTCCTCCTACTCGACTCCAAGCACTTCTTTACTTCTTCCAACAATATTCAAAACCGATAAATCATAAAAAAAACCCCTCCCATTTTGTCCAACCTTAACACGATTTCTTTTCCCGATCCTACTAACATGTGTAATAAATTTCGTCCCCGTACCTCAGATGGACAAAATATAGCCTATAGCATTCTTCGATAAATGTACTATCCAACACTGAAAGAATTTTTCAAATCGGACCAGCGCGCTGCAGCGGTTCCTGAGATTAGCGCGTTCAAGCAAACAAACAAACAAACTCTTCAGCTTTATATATTAGTATAGATTAGTATAGATAGTATAGATTAGTATAGAAGTATAGATTAGTATAGATAACCCCAATATTTCTATAGAAAACCTACTTTTGTCAAACGATCTACAAATAATCGTTTTAGCTTAAGTCGCCAACTTTAAACATTGTATGATCAGACTAGAACTTTAAATTTCTTTCCTTCACACCAAAACAAACATTTTTAAATCCTGAAATAGGACGATATGTTTTATTTAACAATGTGGCAAAACCAACATTTTTGTACCGATTTTCACATAAATTTTTACTTTTTAGAAAAGGGATACATAAAAAGAGGTTTATTGGGAGTGATATATAATTTTATTTTGGTGTAAGGTCTCAAATCATTGAAAAAAAAACTATTTTTGACAAAAAATCGCCAAAATGCAACTTTGGCCTCAAAAAGCCACCTCTAAATCTTATTTGATCGGGCTATAACTTCACATTTCTTTGTTTTGAGCCAAAACGAACATTTTTAGACCCTGAGGCTTTCAATTACGAGAATTTTTGTTTGCTGCATACAAATAAGCCGAACCCTACTGTACATTTAATAATTTCTGTGGGGCGAACATACTAACTTGTCTATAGATGCTTATAAAAAATATAGTGTTTTCTTGTAGGGACATAACGATTATGAAGCTGAATCATGGTAATGTTCACTAATTAGAACCATTAAAATTTTTTAATGAAGTTCTGATTCGGTCGAAATAGTTGTCCAACGAGTCACGCCGTGTATGCTATATTGACTAGAAATATTCAATGTATTATGTTCCTGTGCCAGTGAGACATACCGAGGTACTTAAAATATCAAAGCCGCAAGTGCTTCTGATCAAAATAAGCAAAATCTATGGATCTATGGTCGTTCACAGGATTTGGGAGATTTCTGAAATCACATTGTGAAGAAGATCTTGGCCTTCAGCCTAACAATATCAAATTGAAGTTGAATGTTGTTGATCATTTTTGCTTTGCAAAGGCTTAAAAAAATTACCATGGTGTGGACTTTGTAAAGGACTCCCGGTTGACCCGGGCCAAAGGCTGGGATAGTGTAGCTTCGCCAGAGTCCGTAAACATAAATTTATATTTTTTTCTGAGGAAAACAACATTCGCTTTGTTCTTTTATTTTTCTTTATTTCTATTTGGTGTTAAATGTAATTTTTGGTCTATTGTCGTCTCTTGGCCTTCTTGCTGCTGGTTCCAGAAAGAACTCTAATTCTTCGCAGTCCACCTGCGAGATCGATTATTGCCAGATTTACGATTTGTTCTTATTCCCGACTACCTAGTTCCAAAACTTTCTATTTAAAACTCTTAGCTTTAAATCTTTTCCTCTTTCAAATCCTTTTATTTGAAACTCAAGCTACAAATCCGAATGCTTAAATCTTATCCCTCTTAACGTTAATTTGAAATCCTTTATTTGAAATTCTGATTTTTATATTCTTATATCCGAATGGGTAAGACTTCGTCAAAAAAGAAATGATTTGCAAGTGGTCTCTCATTTTCTTTGAATCAGTGGTAAACAATAGTCTTAGGTAAAGTAGTTAGAACCCCAAAAGGTTTTCGAAAAATGTTCAAAATAACCCAACCGAACATTTGATACCATCACCATAGCTGTCTCATGTCTTCTTGTCCCGATAAACTGATAATTGTCGTCGGCCTCGCCCACCGGACCTTATCATCGAAGGTGTCTTCAACTATGGCCTTGTGAGTGTGAAATTTAATTGTCCTTGGACCATATTTTTTCGTTGATGAAGGTATTGTGGTCAATAGAATTCGCTGGTCAAACACTTGATCTATGTCTGTTCTGATTTCTTTTTTTTCGATAATGTTACGGGTTTGGTTTATGCCAACAAGCCAAACACATTCAAGAAGATGGAAAACCTGTGAAAAATTAACTTAAAAAAATTTAGTAATGCAACCATTGTAATACATTTCATTTATTCTGTGTTATTCGTCTGAATTTTGGACTAGAGATAGAGTAGAAGTCAACCTGTTAAGTTTGGACAAAATCGGAGGGGGCGTTGCCCCACCCCCATATAAGCGATTATCAAAATTTGTCATATCTTTGCATCCATTTAAGGTACAGAAATAAAATTTGGTATACATGTTAAGAGGATGAGGAGAAGTAAACCTGTTAAGTTTGGTCAAAATTGGAGGGGGCGGAAGATCCGCGGACGAAGTCGCGTGTAAAAGCTAGTACATTATATACCTTGGGACACTTGGCATTCAAAACGAATGGTGCCAGCGCGCGGCTATGACCGGCAGACGTCCATTTAAGTAAGCAAGCCCTCACTAAAGGGTTGTATTCATAAAAACCTGACCTTCGTATTTGTATTTACTTGTTTTAATAATTCTAATAAAATATTTTTTTATACATAAGTTTATATCGGACCACGAAAAGGGTCCGTGGTTTCTATAAGATAATCTTTTTGTTGTGGTTTAATATAGCTTGAAACGACACATTTTGTATATCTTGTGCAAAAACTAAAACCAATAAACACTACGGATCAAGATAGATATATCTTCCCATACAAATTTAAGGTGCAATGCGGTTCCAGGGTATTATTCCTATTTTGAAGTAGCAGTCACGAATACCACAGCTATTCACAAAGAGAAGCTTCTGTTCATAAAACCCTTCACACAGGAATTAAATTTGGAATTTGGTATAAAAAACAGTTGAAAAAATAATTTAGAATTGAGATCCAGAATTTATACAGTTTATTTTCTTTGTGGTATTTCGGAATTTTATTTTCTTTGTGAAAAATTAACATTCCATTCCTACAATGTGGAATTTTTTTTTTCTTTTTATTCTATGAGATATTTGTATGTTGTCTTTGAACTATTTATTTTAATTTCAGTTCTCTCCGCCGTTGGAACATTAAAAGGCAGCGTCAAAGAGCAAATTCGATTTCGTATTCCGTCTATGTTCGAAGTTTTATTTCAAATTTAACAAAATTACTCGTACGTCAGCTCGGCGGCTGTTGTTTATCTTATCCTTCCTTTTGTTCAGCGAAAGTTAAATGAAAAATTCAATTTAAAAGAATGTCACTCGCGCCGCCATTCTCATATCCGAAGCCATGTGATTCGATATGATGCGATTTTATTCGATTTCATTGTTCATTTTGAGTATATCCAGTAAGTGATATCAATATGGCGGGTGCGGTTTTTTGGTCGTAACTGTGCATTTCGTATGCAAATTGTTTGCCGGATTCAAAGAGCATCCTTAATAATGCCAAAAAGCTCAGCGACATGCGACAGTGTACTAGACAATGGGTAACAGCAACAACAATGCAGACACCCAAAAAATAATAAAAACAAAAAGACTAAAAGCAACAAAATCGACGGAAAAAACAACAAAATGGCGTACAAGCTAAGTGCTAAAATACAATATCGGCATATCATCAATATGTGGGGCTGTGTATCTCTGGGTTAGTTTGTTTATGTGCGAATGAGGGGGCATTTTTGTTTATGAGTCGCTTTGTATGCGCTTGACAACATGTTAGAACAATTGTATTCGTGTGCGTGTGAGTTTCTTTGCGTGTGTGTGAAAGTTTTGTCCTTCTGTGTTCGTCTGGCAGATAATAAATTTAGCCACTTGAGTGTGAGAATTTATGTATGTATTGCAAAAAAATGTGTCTTTGTATGGCAATGTCAGTGGGCTGACTGAATAATAGTCTTCTTTGGTATCTCCGCTGCAATAATATCAAATAACATTTTACCAAAAGTACCAACTTTAAAAATTTGACTGTCGAAAATTCAACCTTATTCGTCATTCAGTTAAACGCTGTTGAAGGCAAGCCACAATTTGTACTGCTATAAATTAAAATAGTATCGATTGCTTTTAGCACAGTAAAACATTTTCAAATATGGAAACAGCTGAATCTGTTCATAAGATAGAACAAAATCGAAATCACTTCCATTGTAACACTTTGTGACAATTACTTTAATCCTGCGAAGATTTGTAAAACCTTAAATTTGCGCCGGATAATTCTAAATTGTCTGTTGATGATTCCCTAGAATAATATTGGACGATTTTGTAAAACTTACTGGAAATCGCTGGCTCAAAATATCAGATTATCAGATACAGTTGATATTTGCTTGAATCGTTTGGATGTTAAATAAATTATGTTCATTATTTATTGAAGGTTATTTGCTTCATTAGAAGATTAAAATATAAATCATGTATAATATAATACCATTCATATTCAGATGGGTCGCAATATAATTCTCAGAAGTGAGCGTCCTGGGAACGAGAATGTGATGAGTAGGTGAGAGTGATATGGAGATATAAGCTAACAGCAGATTTCAGGAGAATCTATTGTCTCTATACAAATTTTGAGATGTGGCAATAATTGCAATTTACTATACAAGGGCGCTTAGTGCAGCCGATAAGGCAAGTCTAGAGAGTGCCACCCTTTCAGCCTTTTAACATGCAGACTGTTATCAACTGGATTGATGATTTGAAAGATTTTCATGATCTGTCAGCGTGTCAACATATCCCGCTGCAAACTGTGTAACACCTTTGCTTGGAAGCATTGCAGCACCTCGACGTTGGAGTGGCTGGCAGTTCCCCATAGCTGGATACCATTAGCCTAGACTGGTTTTATTATAGCTTTGATCTACTGCTAATGAGTTAATATATTTGACGGCGCTTATGAGTACTCGGTTGCCTCTTGGCACGAATGTGCGATAGCCACACGTGTCTAAGGTGAGTCCAATATAATTTGCATATTGTACAATGAGCATGAGGCCATTCCACAGGGACAGTCAGCACTCCAGCGGTTCAAGCTATCTCTGCTATAAAGCTGATATTTCGCTGGCTACATCAGCCAAATCCAAGGCCGTGTCATTAGGTATGTTTTGTTTTTTATTTCATTAATACTTTAACTTTTAAAACTTGTATTACTCCTAGTTATAGCATAGTGCGAAATCAGTTATGTGGCTACAAATAAATCACCTGCATATCCGTGGTATATAAATTATATATAATGGGCCCAACACTAACGTGGAACCCCAGCACTAATGTTACAGATCGCAGACTGATAGATCTACATTAGCATAGAAACACCTGCACGAAAGGTAGCTCCTGAGTATTAAATAGTACGTATGGGTAGATTCTTCTGTCATTTGTATAATACTTGGTCATGCCAGTCGATCAAATGTCTTTTAAACGTCCAAGAACGCAGCTGAGCAGTTTTTACACTCAAAACCTAGTACTACACGCTCGACCAGCCGGTGACATTGTTCAAGGCTGTCATGCCTGCGCTTGAATAAAAAACGGTGTTCAAGGATCAGCTCCTTCGTTTCCAATATAAGCAGTAGTCATCTTGAAAATACTCTTTCCAGTAATATGCTGATCGTAAGGTTTAGGCTAGTCAGGCTGGCGAGGGAAAGTAACCAAGATATAGGCAGCTATTGACTTTTGCCGTAAGCAATGTCAAAAAGTTGTCATAGCCGAATGCCTTTTATATTTTCAGGTCAATAATTATCCCTTTAACTTCATCACATTAAAAAATTGGTATTGGTGGGCCCATTGAACCAGTCGTTCTTCTTGTTTAAGCATTATCTAAAGAGGAACAAGTGTTTATTGAAGTAAATGAGTTATGAAGATGATCGACAAACTCGTTGGCGTTTCTTCCAACCGACACCACAGACTACTACATTTTGAATGGGTGCCAGCTTCTTAGTTTGTCTTTTAAGGTAACGCATTGCCTTCCATAAATTGTGCTCCCTATCATTAGGGTTTATAGTCTTTCAGGGCTTGGTTGCGCAGTGTATTAAGCAACTGTTTCAGCACATTAGCTGCTATGTTGCTTCTACGTTATTTTCTTACCACAATCGATACTTCGGGTGAGCTCAGGTATCGGTCCCTAATTTGCATTAAGTTCTTGTTCTAGAGTTAGGAGAGTTAATTAATAGCATCATCAATCTCGTCAGTCGTGCTGATGGACATATTCATGTTGATGTGCTCTTCTAGGCTAGATTGGTGCATCCTGATGTTGGTGTTCATCTCAAATAATTTCACTTGTCCCGTAGAATTAAGATGGATCATCACCGCGCAGCGATCAGAATATCGGTGAAATCAGTTCCTGGTGTATAGTCTAGTTGGGTCGAAAGATCACATGATATCAAGAAAATCAGTTTAAGTCCTCTAGAGATTGCCTTCTGCTGAAATGGAAAACTTTATCACTGCTGCAACCGTATGACGACTTTTATGTCAATGAGGCTAAACATAAACAACAAAACTTCCAGTTTAGATGCGCCAGCTGGCACCTGGTTCCTGAGCAGGGTGTTGCAAACATTTTTACATTTTCTTGGGTTCAGTTTGATGTTCCACCTGCGAGCTCTCAACCAAGTGGAGGTACGCCTGTACATCAGAAGCTGCTTCACACACGCTTGAAGCCGAGTGTTGTAAACAAATATCGTCCGCATATGAGGCGATCAATGATTTGCTTCTGGAGATGACTGGAGGGATTGGTACATCTGCGGTGAAAATGTTATACAGAAGTGGACCCAAGCACACTTCTTTGTGGAATACCAGCTGCTATGGTATGAGGAGGAAGATTGTAGTTCTCACTTTTATCTGGAATTGGCGGTTTCGCAAATACGATCTGAATAGGAGATAAGAGGGGGCTGGGACTTGATTTTCTTGATTTACATGGTCAAACGCCTGTTGCACATCAACAAAGACCCCATTGCAGTATTCTTTGTTATTAAATGCCTTAAGGATATGATTCACCACCCTGTGAGTCTGCTAAACATCGCCGTGTCCTTCCCAGAAGCCAAATTGGTGGATTGGCAAGATTTCTCCAAGATCCACACGATTGGCAAGCCGTAATACAATAAGCCTCTCAAGCACCCTGGAGAGAGAAGAGAGAAGGCTGATTGGTCGGTACGACTAGGTCGTTCTCCAGCCTTATGGATTATTAGAACACTTGCCAGCCTCTAGCTGACGGAGTAGTATTGCATCCTAAGTATTGCGTTGAAAATCGATACAATAAAGATAATCGCACGCTTCGGCAGAGCATTCAGGGTGCTGTGACATATCCTGCCAGGCCCTGGGGATCTCTTCCTCAGCAGACGTTTTATAGCATCGACTACCTCCTCTACTCTTATATGCGTGATAGGCAGGTCCATATGTAAGGGTGTATCCAGAGCCCTTTCCGTTTCCACCACCTCTTCGTCAGATGCTGTGTTGAAAGGCAGAAACCGGTTCTCCAGGTATAGGGCGAAGGTTACTGCATTCTGCTCATCTGACCTGCATACTTCGCAGGATGCATTTTTAATCGATACATGTCTCAACGGCTTCCGCTTAAGGGACCAAGTAGCCTTTCACAAAGTATCCTGAGTCGATTGTGTAATCCATTGTCTCGAGTTTCCTCACAAAATATTCATCTCTCTGGGTCTTAAGCCTCTCTTTTAGTAGCCGACTAGTGCTTTGACACAAAACATTATCCTCTGGAAGGTGGGTGCGAATAAATCTCCGAAGTTGCTGTCTCTTAAGACGGATCAATTCCCTTGTTTCTCCATCAAGACAATAAATAGTTGAAGCAACCGAATCGCTTACAGCAGAACCCGACAGAGCTGCTGCAGCATCTATGTCCTGAGATGTCTTGAGCTTCATATTTAAATGAATCAACTCGTCGAGCTTGTATGGATTGGGTATGGATGTTAATAATTAGCGCCAGATGGTCACTATGTAGCTCCCAGTTATCCTTCATGTTTATCAGACCATCGGGAATGTCTTGGTATAGAGCATAGTCTAAATAGGATGGACTTCCTCTGCTACTGAAAGGATAACGAGTCGGAGAGCCAGTCGACAGTACTTTCGCTTTGTGAAAGGCTAGGCATCTAGCTAAGAGAGTGCCTCTAGAGTTGCTGTTGGGATCACCCCACATCCAGTGCCGAGCTTTCCAATCTCCACCAATTAAAGACTTTCTTCCTACGGAATTAAGTATAAAGTTGAAGTCGTTAAGCTCAGTTCTATAGTTTGGCTGGATATATATTGCGCCTAAATCCACCTTTTCCAGCCCAAGTTAGCTGCGGAGTAATCGCTTTGTAATACTGATAGCCAAACTTCCTTAGTGTTGTGTTGCACAACAACAACACTGACTTCAGAATTTAATTGACTTCATGCACCACAGAATAAGCAAAATATTTAAAAATAAAAGTGGTTACACTAGCTACTACTAAAAGAAGATTCATTCAATATTTATTTGTTACTAGCGTATCCGGCTTGCGTTGCTACGTCCCCGTTTTGTCTTCCTTTTCTCCCGAGTCCATTAACATTTATACGAAATTTCACCCCTGTAACTCAAATAGACGGAAAGATATGGTAAATTTTGTTTATAGCTTATATGGAGCAATTAGGAGCAGAATTAATCGGATTACTTTTATATCGATTATATGAGGGCGGCGCATTACCCCCTCCGTAGGATAGTTTTACTATGCCTATACTCTGCTTGGGAGTGTACTCAACAGCTTCCCAAAGATTCATGATGGTTGGATGAGTGGTGTAGGAATCTTTAGAGGACATACAAACCCAGATATTTTATAGTTAAGAAATCTAGTTTGCAGAGTTCTTATGTTGCTATATGGTACCAATACTTTATACCCTTCAAAAATTTGTTAACTAAAATTTAAATATTCTTGATTTGAAAATAATCAAAAATATTGACAAAAAATATAGAAAATCCGCTTATAGCTAAATCGGAATCAGCAGTTGCCCTTTAAAATAAGCCAGTTACAGCAAAAAATATTAGAAAATTGGCAACGCCCATTAGATATCATAATTTATTGATAGAATACAAAAAAAAAAAAAAAAAAAAACAGCATGGATACAGGTGGAAAGAAAAATAACTCGAACGTAGAAATACACGCGCAAGCTTAGCTGAAGTCATTTTAAACGATCAAAGGCAGACAGTTTGAGCTATAACCGGAAACGGACAAAGACGGACGAAATAAATCCGTGAACAATGCCTAAGTCCGTATTTGTTATTCAAGGCATAGAACATAATTAAAACGTAATGGGACGCAACGGACGGCCAGTAGTAATTGTAACGCGAAAACACAGAGACGAAGATGATGCCGTGCACTGCCAGCAGGGGCAGTGAGAAGTAATGTACTCGGAGCAGAAGAGATGTGAGGTTTTGGATATGTTTTATTTATTTTCTTAGCTATATACGCAGATAGGACATGGCGGGAATTAATATGACGATTAACAAGAGCAGACATATTTAAGGAAGAAGTCGAAAAGTTATTCATTCATATTTCGAGTTTCTGCATTCATTTAACTAAATTTGACTTAATTCCACAAATGTCGAACATTATAATCAAAGGAACACTTTTAGTAACAAAAAGTGACAAACATCATGGACGACAACTTAAATAGTTAATAATAAAAATGGTCTATACCACACATTCAAGAGCAAACAGAGCTTAAAGAAGACAACAAGCTTCACATACATAGCATTAATAAGAAACTTCTTCAAAGATTATATACAATCTACCACACTGCTATTATCGTAGAAATATGGACATTTCAATGCATCAGCATTGTATAGTCTTTCAAGACACACTGCATCTAATTGTTAGTCTCCGTGCTGTTCACTTAAAACGTAAAATATAGTCACAATAGCCTGTTCAGTGAAGAGGCGTAAAATTTATTTTCTGGCGGACAAAAATAACGAGTTTGACACGGAAAAGCTCATTCTTAATCAATTGTCGTTCGAACACACAACACTTCGGACGTGGCAAATCATCTTGTTTGCAAATCGCGTCCATTCGTGAAGTGGAGTGCAATTTAAATTCATCGAAGGACTTAGCAGGAGTAGCAACAATCGCAACCGATGCACAAACTGCAGCAATAAAAACTACCGCGAAAGGCAAAAGTGGACAACTGGTGTTACTTCAGCAATACATTACTGCCTCAGTGGCAAGCTGGACAATTGCTGGTGCTATAGCAACAGCAGCAAAAGGCATAGGCCGCAGCAATCACTGGTGTCATGTCAGGAGTCACTTTAACAGCGGTAGTTCTGCTGTAGAATACAAGTTCAACCTGTATGGAATGTTTCAGGGCATTTCAAAAGGTCGTATAACAAAAGCCAATATGAATTCTGCTTAAAAAGTTGCGTCATCGTCGCTGAAATTCGTAGTAGCTATGAGTCTTGAATTTTCTTAATTATGTAATTAATCTCTCTCATTGTGTTTTAAATAAATCGCAGCGAGACACCAAAAACAGTCAAAATATGGGCACATACTTGTGACAGGCTGCTTCAAACTCGCATAATAAAAAATGCAAAAATTTAAATACTGCGATTAATGAAATGAAAAGTTCGCTGTTAAGCACGAGAGAACCAACACACTGGCTGTCAGACTTAAATAAACAACCGGATCTTATTGACTTCTGCATATTAAGAAACTTTAATAAAAATACCTTTCAAGATTCAAAAAGGTCCACTCATCAATCGAGAAAAATATATGTTAACAGCACAACACGATTAATTGGGAAGTCTATTGCGAACATTTCAACATAAATCTAGACATGTAAATACCTTTCAACTCTTCAGACATCCATTATTGATATCAAAAATGAGTCTATGTTTAAATCAACTCCTATTCTTAGGTAAAACATCAATTGACAAGTTACGCCTTGTATATCCTACGCCAAAAAGAAAACCTTCTCAAGCCTTAGTATCACTGGTTTATATAGAATTAATTACTGGTATTTAGTACGGATTATTAATATATTTTATATTTATATTTCCACAGCATTTAGAAGATAGTTTTAAAATATTCCTTATAAGTATCATATCAGTCTTCTGAACAATATTTTTGCAATACTTTTGATGGTGATATGCGGTTGCCTAAAGGGTGTGTCACGGAAGAGGGAGTCTAAGGAGTAGGTGATAATGATAAGACGAATCATTTTTAAATAAAAGCACTTATAATCCTTTGCGATGAAGATAAAGTATGCTGGGCAAGTGAATGCAATCGAAATAGAGTAATGTGGGTAGTGTGAGGCGGAACTCCTGCGGGTATGCAATGATAAATCAATGTTTTCTCTAGCGTAAGCAGGGCCCGCTTGTCAGGAATTTAATGAAAATACATAGTTTAAAAAATTAAAAACAGGCTTTAATGATCAATCGAACTAAAAAATGAAAAATAATTTTTAATACAGACAGAAAAAATAAATGAACGATAAAGATCAGTATTAATCTGAAAAAGCGTATGGTGCTCGATATATGAAACATATGGCATAATAATACTAATCTTTTTCGTTCATTTATGTTTTGTGTTTTTTAGTTTTTTTTTAACCAAAAATTGTATTTTTTTCTTTTTAGTCTTAAAACATATTTATAAACACTTCTTCCCACCGCTTTGTGATTTCTGAAAAGCATATCATTGCATTATCGCGCTGATTTTGCAAAATTATTGCATACTTTTAGGCTGCTGTTAAAATCCATAGCTTTTCATTTTATCCTGATGATTCTGGTCAGGATATTAGGTCGAAGTTGTGAAATTCTTGTATTGTTATTGGTCCTTGATAAGTAGACAAAGTTTAAATTAAATCTGACCGTTCAAAGTGAGTCAAAATCAAGTTCAAAGAAGTCAGTTACAAACAAACAGACAAACAAACAGGTGAAGCTAATATAAGCGTGTTGAGAACCAATTTGACAAAATGACAAAAAAAAAAAACATGCTGAAAGGAAGCACTATAAAAGAACTGCCGAAAAGACAGCTGTTTAATATTTTAAGAATGGAAATTTTCCAAAATTGTGGAAAATATCGATTATTATGCAAATAGCAAAATCTTGCAAAGTTGCTACACAGCCAACATTCTTCAGTCCAATTAGCCTTTAACCAATACTATCTAATTTTTTCAAAAAAATATTTCACAATCGATTGAACCAATCTTGGAGTCTCAACGTTGCATTTCAGAAGACTAATTCGGCTTTCTTCGGAAACATTTCTTGATCCAGCAAGTTCATTGGATTGTAAAAACGATCTTATTACTGACTAGCGAATCCTCCTTGCGTTACTACGTCCCTCTTTGTCACTCTTTTGTAATGTCAAGGCCTGTTGTCGCATACAACATAAACTGAAACTGAATTCAGTATATTGGCAGCTGAAACTGAAACTAAAACTGAACTTTAGAATTCAGTCGTCCGCAGCAACTGAAACTAAAACGATTTTTTAATGGAAAACCCGGAAAAAAGAGGAAATTTACGAATGTGGATGAGGAGCAAATAATAGACTTCGTAAAAAGCCAAATAATTTTGTACGTTGTGAAACACTTCAATTTTTGTGACACAGAGTCAAAAAATAGATTGAGGCTTTCACTCGCGAAAGAGCTCAACAAGGATATATTGTTTTAAGCTTAAAATAGCTCAAATTGTTGGTGCAGAAGAAATTGCTTGGGCTAAGCAACAACCTGAGAATGGATGAAGAAAATTTGAATTTAATTGTACAGGATTACTACAGAAAACACAAGTGTTTTGAGTTTAAGTTTTTTATTCTTCAATTTTAAATACAATGAAAATATTCAACCAACCATATTTGGTTGCCATTGAACTGCACCAGCTCCATTAAAATACTGAATTCGAATTGCATTGAATATATACCTACATCGCCTTCTCTTCCTTGCAATTAAAAAAGGCAGACCCCGCGTTTGATGGACATCGTATGCGCACATGTTTCCCATCGATCGCTCCACACACATGCGGATAATTCCATTTTGAATTGTAATCAGCGATTTTTTGTTTAAATGACATGGTGGTTGGAGTTGGCAACGCTTTGGTCATGAAACGACTTATTATTCATGAAAAACATTTTTCAACAATCCGAACGTCCGAAAAGTTTCGCTGGTTGCCAGGTATCGTAGCGTGATGCACAATTTGTGGTGTGCAGAGATTGGATTCGGGTTCTAAGTTGTTGGGATTCGATGTCAATTTTAACATCGGCGAGTATTTTGCCAAAAAAAAGATACGGAGTCAATCGAAAATAATCTTTGAACTTTGCATCATCGTCTATGAGGTGCCGGTCAATCAAAATGTTGTGTACACCTTCTTCTTGTCGTCTTTTATATAAATTGTGAGAACTGTTTTCTCTTCTTTTTGTTACTCAAAACAATAACTGGCAGCATTGTATGCTGCAATTGCTTGAGAATTAGCCATTTGTGCAATAAAAACAAGTAAGAAAATCACAGTCGGGCGTAACCGACTGTAAGAGGCCCTGTACCAGCACAGGTCACCTAACAAACACACTAAATGTTCCCCTAGCTTATGACCAAACACATGACCACTTCTCACTGCACCACTAAGTGCCTTATAAAACATTTTTTTATGTATGAAACGAAAAGGGGGTCGCTCAAATTCAATTGCTTATAAAATCGTTATTTATTATCCGATTTTGATGAACTTTTTGGATTTTGGCTTAGAAAGACGATATCTTTATACTGGCATAGTTACTTTTTTTTGTGCCGAGGAAATTTTTAGCCTTGGGGGTGATTTTATGGGGAAGGGGGGGGAGGGGCAAGATTTCAAAATAAACTTGTGAAATTCCGGAGCAGTCCTAGTCGAATGCAAAAAACACGAAGTCTCTATCTATTACCGTTTCCGAGATCCTTTCGTTCATACGGACGGCCAGACGGACAGACGGACAGACGGACAGACGGACAGACGGACAGACGGACATGGCTATATCGACTCCTCTATCACTCCTGACCATAATGGGGGTAACTTTGGGGGGTCTCCGACTATTATTTCTACCTGTTACATACATTTGCACAAACCCAATAGGCTCTTGTACCTTCGGTACAGGGCCTAACAACAAAATACAACACTAATAAAAATGTTAAGTGATGAAAAATGACATTTAGTTTCAGTTCAGTTTCGGTTCTATGCGGCAACCCCCCGCTGAAATTTCAACTAAATATTTGTACAACAGAAACTAAAAATCAGTTGCAGTTTCTGTTGTATGCGACAACAGGCATTTAGGATATGGCCGAGAATGAAATTATTTACGTCTAATTTTAAAATATTTGATTTATCGTGGCATCCTACGATATCTGGTTGACCCTATTAAACTACGTCGCAACAAGTAGTGGAACTCCGCCTCCTTCGCCCATAATCAGTAAATAAAGAAGTTCTTTTTTTCGCGACGCTTTTTGTAGATAATAATGTGTTCTGCAAAGTCGTAGTACATTATTTTGTTTTCGTAGCGCACGCGATATAAGGAATTTTTTATATAATTTTTTTACACCTTTGGTCAAACTATTGGAGTTTTAGTGCGGATACGTAATTGGCTATGTCACGGGGATAGTGTAGCTTTCCAACGGTGAAAGAATTTTTCAAATCGGTTTAGTAGTTTCGGAGCCTATTCCATGCAAACAAACAATCAAATCGTTCCTCTTTTTAATATTCGTATAGACAACTGAAAAATACAAAGCATTAATAAATATTAATTAATATGGCATTCAGCTTGCAGCAACAAAAAGTACTTAGTATTTTAAGCGTGCTATCAAGAAGGCTCGGCGTTATAGTTCAACAGGCGTATATGGTTAACGTCCGCAACTACGTTAGGAGAAATAACATTGGGGCTTGACAGATAAGTCACAAGGTAATCTAGATTTGGGCTTGACGGATAAGCCGCGGAAGAATTGAGTTCGAACCTTAAGTATACAAAGAATATGAGCATTGGGATTTTTAAATAAAAGATTTGGAATAAGGATATAAAATAAGGAATTTTGACATAAGGGTTAGAAAATAAGAATATAGGAAATAATACCTTAGAAATAAGGATTTACAATAGGGATTACGAAATAACGATTTAAGATAAGGATTTCGAGATAAAGGAATTTGGAGATCAGAATATCGATATACGGATTTAAAATAATGATTTCGGAATAAGGAGACTTAAGTTGTAAATCTGGCAAAAATCGGCTCCCACAGGTAGACTGTGAATATTGGCGTTGATTTTGGAACCAGCAGCGCGCGGACCAAGAAGAATCAGTATACTTCAGATTGTAGCTAAAACGAAAATTAAACAAAGAACAAATATAAAAAAAAATTATTTCTTTCTTAAGACTGCGAAATAGAAATTTATGTATGCGGACTCTGGCGATAGCTCAGCTAAGCCATTAAAGCGAAACAACAGGGAACCCTTAAAAATATCATAAAATAGATCTACAACTATAATGTGACTTTGATTTTAGGCAGACGTTGGGACGAGGAACTTACGCAAGGTAGCACCTTCTATACCTATCTGTAGTTTATGTCATAGATCAATGTCTGAACTCTGAATTTTGGCCGCCGTTTTATAACCCAAGTCATGGTAAAGTAGAATAAAAAGTTGTAAAGAGTGTTAGCAGAGACGCTTCTTCTACTTTTATCCATAGTTTATCCCATAGTTTGTCGGATTCAAGATTAACCCGTCATTTCATACTTCGAGTCGAAGAAATACCACGAGTTTAATATAAAATTTTGGGATAAGTTAAATCGGAGATATGTTACGCATAGGTCAGTTCAAAAGTTCAAAGCAAACCCATTATTCGAACGTTATTTGAACGTAGGACATTAGTAAAATCATTCCAAACAGCAAATTTCATGAGTTTGCCATCAGTTTGCTTAGAAAGTGATACAGTGATCTTTTATGTTGAAGCAATAGAATAATAATCAATATAATTGTTATAACACACATTTATATAAAGAGATTTATAAGAAATAAAACTGAACAAGTTTATATAAAGTAATCTATACTCAAGTAACTTTATCTGGAAACCAACATCACCATTGGTCGCTGAAATTTATAATTTTCTCTGGCGATCGACTGGACATAAGCGGTACTAGCCTCGTTATATGATATATTTTGATATATTTTGAAATCATTGAAAGTTTGATAGGAGTGACCACCATTTTTTACAGGTATTCAAAAGAAAATGTGAGAGGCTCAAGGGGTTGACTTCTCTACTACGAAAGTTTGAAGTCATAGTGATCTTGTTCTGAAAATTTGTATAGCTTTCAGGCAGGTTTAAACTTGAACCAACAGATTTAATACTAATTTGACCATCTGACGGACAGAAATATATCAAATAGCGAGCATGCGCATAGATCTGTATAAAAACACTATTCTAGTCCAAAAATATTCCAAGATGGGGAAAGTGTGGCTAAACATTATTCGAAGATGCTGATTTTAAGGTATTTGGTTAAATTCTAAACGATTTTATCTGGTAGACTGAAGATGTATCATTTAGGCCCTGTACCGAAGGTACAAGAGCTTATTGGTTTTGTGCAAATATATGTAACAGCTAGAAATAATGGTTGGAGACCTCCCAAAGTTATCCCCATTATGGTCAGGAGTGATAGAGCCATGTTCGTCTGTCCGTCTGGCCATCCGTATGAACGAAAGCATATCGGAACGGTAAGAATTAGAGACTTCGTGTTTTCTGCAGTCGACTACGACTTATCCGGAATTTTACAAGTTTATTTTAAAATTTTGCACAGCGGATAGTTGTTTACTGCCATTCACTTGGGAATGGCCAACAATAATTCTTTTGTAAACGTTCGATCGAAGCAGCTCAAAAGTCCGATAGGATACGTATCTCCTGGGTAGCCCCTGAACACCAGTTCAGAGGTGAGCTAACGTGAGAAGGCGAAAAAAACAGCTCTTAATGAGGTGTTGGTGCACTGGGCTTGGGACCCGCCAATGAAAACAACAAGGAAGCCTCGGAAGGCACCCTACGATGACTGACACCCTATGATCACTGCAATCCAAGAAATCCGATGGATAGGACAGGATTGCTCTAAAAAATCATCCTGTGACATTTACTATAGCTGCCACGCGAGTAAGCACGAATGTGGATGTGGATTCGTGGTGAGTAGGAAACTCCGACCCCTTTGATACCAAGAGACGTTTTAGGCAGGGTGACGCGCTGTCGGAACGGCGAGTAAGCAAGGCGTTCTCAGAGATTGAAAAACAGTCTCGTCTCATGGGTCTAGTGGTGAATGAGGACAAGATGAAGTACTTGGTGTCTTCTCGAACTCCGTAATCGCGTTTTGGACGGTCTGTGTCCAAGAACATTGTATATTTTGGATCCGAGATAACCAGCAACAACAACGTCAGTCTGGAGATCAGGCACATGAGAAGTAAATCACTCTCTCGCAAGACAAAAATAAAAATCTATAAGACGCTGATACTCCCGGTCCTACTGTATGCCGCAGAGGCATAGATCGTGATTGCGTCAGATGAAACAGCGTTGGAAATCTTTGAAAGGAAGATTATCCGCTCGATTTTTGGTTTTATTAAAGTCCGCGACGAGTTTAGGTCCCATATGAACTGCGAGCTGTACGAGCTATTCGATGAGGTTGACATAGTTCAAAGCATGGCTTACATGGGGGGCTGAAACTTGTTTGGTGGACGACGTAATAGAGGACGACCGTGCACGCGTTGGAATGATCATGTATGGAGAGATCTCTCCGTACTTGGCCTTTAAAACAGCTGGCGCCAGTGCACACAAGATTTCGGAAGCTGGCTCTCCTTCTTAAATGCGGCCATGAACGAAAGATGGTTGAAGGCTTTTTAAGTATTTTTGCTCGGATCTCTACTTTTTTTATAAATTTGTATTTGTACTTGAACTTTGGATTTATTTAGAAATAAGAATTCAGCATTCTCGCTCCGTATCATAACACGAGCAATGTACAGCAAATGCCAGCCTAATAATGGTTCAGTGTAGACTTTTCTTATAATAGCAACTTAACCGTGTTTAAAAAAATACAGTCAACATGAGCACAAACTTCGACTTCACTACGAGCAAAGAATACTCTACGATCTTAGCGACGAACGGAGATCCAGTGACCTCCAACGAATTTGACGGGCGCCCTATAAATGGCTTCGAAGCTTCGAAAGTTTCAATTGCAGTTTAAATGATAATTAACAGATAATCAATATTCATTAAAAATAGTTCTGTGATCAATTAGTTGATGTTAAGTGAAAAAAATTTAATATTAGCTTTTGATCATTAAATTAGCTTCTGTGTAATTGGGATACTGCTATGATTTTCCAAGCACATTGCACTTCATTCCATAAATCATGCAAAGTGCTGTTGTTCTCAGCCATGTTGCAGTTCGGGTGAGAGTACTATAAAATAATTTGTTTAATTATTGTTTTGTCTTAGCTGAAGTGTACTTGGCGGAGTTATTAAACTGAAAGATAATATCCTAAAGTTATTTTTTTCATATAACCATGTTTTCTTTCAGCCCTTGCTCGAACATTGTGTCTATGTTCATACACCCTTGGACACTAACCTTCCCACTCCTTCTACAGTTATAGAGTTACAGATTAACAGACTACTGCCTTCAAATTTCAGCGTGGATTTAACTTGGCATACATGTAGTTTTACGACTGTATTTTTTCATACCCAATCCAATCTTTTTAATAAATTGGTTGTACTTTTAGACAAAAAATTTTGATTTTGTAAAAATTTTCGTATGGACTCTTCCTTTTTACTGAGTACTGCAAATCTTCTCTACTGGCTCACTGAAGCTAATATCTTATGTGTATTTCGATCTACTTTATTTGTTGGTTTTTTGAGACCACTATATAAAAGGTAAAATGAAAATTGTGACAACATTTTGGGAAAATACATCTTCAGTTGGAACAGCTGTTTATTCTGCTCAAATCGCACAAATATTATTTTTTTCGTCAGATAAATACCTGTTCTGAACAGACCAACAAATTTACTAACCATTACAATTCATACAGTATATGAAAATTATTTGTAATGCAAGAAATAATTTACAAAGCTCGTTGAAAATGAATAAGAGAAACAAAAGCATATGTCTGACCGTATTGCAAATAAAAATATTTGTAAGCGAAATGATTATTATTTTGTTCGAATAAACAAAAATAAATACAGAATTTTTGTAAACACAATTATTCAATATGACGCTCTGTTGGAATTGCTCAATGAATTAGGCGTAAAGTACCATACCTACACTCCAATCGAACGGAAAAATATTCATGTTATATTTAAAAAAATTGCGGCATGTTATGATGAAAATGACATAACTGAATCTCTTAAAAACGATCATGGCTTGGCCCCTTTAAAGGTTACAAAGTTCGAAACTAAATTTATGAAGGAAAACAATGTAGCATCCTCAATGTGGCATGTATCATTTGACCCTAAAACTGATAAAAAACGCATTTTGGGAATAAAACACTTCGATCATCAATATGGAATCTCTGTTGAAGAAATGAAAAATAACTCTATCCCTCAATGCCGCAGATGCTGGAGGTTTGAACACACAATAACTAATTGTAATTATGATCAGAGATGTTTCAAATGTCTTGATAATCATGAAATTGGGAAATGTCTCCTGGATAATAACCCTGGACTTAAACCATCTTGTGTCAACTGTCGACTCAATTCTCATACAGCTCTCTCCAAAGACTGTGCTGTATACAAGCGCATTTTAGAACGAAAAAATAAAATCAACACACACCAGCGGCACGTTCAAGAGTCTACCCAGCCGGTAACAAATCTTAATGGAAGCTACTCCCAAATTGTCCGGGGAAAGCCATTGTCAACAAAAAATGATTTGACCATTCTTCTTGGACAAATTATTAATTTAATAACTACATTTGCACCGCAGCTACAGCGCAATATTAACAATGACTAACTTGTTCAAATGTATCGAAATTAATGTCAATTCTCTAAAGAGTAAATATAAACAACACTGTCTAGAGGATTTAATAAACGATGAAAACCCTGATGTACTTCTAATAACTGAAACAAAGCTTAACCAAAAAATAAAACTAAACATAAAAGACTATTCCATCATTAGAAACGATCGACTTAATGATGAAGGAGGAGCAACTGCGATAATCATCAAATCATCTTACAAATTCGAAATGGTACCACAGATAGACAACATATCAAGTTTCGAATATACTACTGCAAAATTATTTCTAAGAAATAATAAAAATATTTTTCTTTCTGCCTTATATAAAAAACCACTTAACAAGATAAACACTGCAGAACTAAGTGCCTTAATTGATTCCTTTAATAGAGTACCTTATATC
>JAWNNP010003090.1:0-42453 GCA_035044805.1 Leucophenga maculata
GTATGCACCAGCTTTTATGCAAGATATGGTCCGATGAACGCATACCCAATGACTGGAATCTCAGTGTTCTCTGTCCTATCTTTAAGAAAGGAGACCCCGCTGTTTGCGCCAACTACCGCGGAATAAGTCTCCTTTCCATTGGATATAAGACTTTGTCGGGCGTATTGTGTAATAGGCTGAAGCCATATACCGACTCACTGATAGAACGATATCAGTGTGGCTTCAGACCAAAAAGGTCGACCAGTGACCAAATATTCACATTACGCCAAATCTTGGAAAAGTCCCGTGAGTTCAACAAAGACACTCACCACCTATTTGTCGATTACAAAGCCGCTTTCGACACGCCGATAAGAGCGAAGTTCTTCGACGCCCTGTCTGCACTAGGTATCCTGCGATTTTTTCAATCTCCTGATGGAATACAGTCTCGGCTCATGGGTCTAGCGGTGAACGAGGACAAGACGAAGTACTTGGTGTCTTCTCGCACTCCGTCAATGCGTCTTGGACGGTCAGTGACGATGGAGAATTTCAACTTCAGTGTTGTAGAAAACTTCTTCTATCTCGGAACAGAGATCACCAGCAACAACAACGTCAGCCTGGAGATCAGGCGAAGAATCACGCTTGCAAACAGATGTTTTTTTGGGCTGAGCAAGCAAATGAGAAGTAAAGCCCTCTCTCGACGGACGAAAATAAAGATATATAAGACGCTGATACTCCCGGTCCTACTGTATGGCGCAGAGGCATGGACCGTGATTGAGTCGGATGAGACAGCGTTGGAAGTCTTCGAGAGGAAGATTCTTCGCAGGATCTTTGGTCCTATTAGAGTCGGCGATGAGTTTAGGTCCCGTATGAACCGCGAGCTGTATGAGCTATTCAATGAGGTTGACATAGTCCAGCGCATAAAATTCCAGCGGCTGCACTGGGCTGGGCACCTCATTCGAATGGACGAAGGAGCTCCAGCACGCATGGTTTACCATGGGGGGCCCAAACTTGATTGGTGGACGCCGACATAGAGGACGACCGGGCACTCGATGGAATGACCAGGTATGGAGAGATCTCTCCGTACTTGGCATTCAGAACGACTGGCGCCAGCGCGCACAGGATTATGGAGGCTGGCGCGCTTTCCTGGACGCGGCCATGACCGGTAGACGGTTGACGGCCATTTAACTAACTAACTAAGTTAACGCGCACTGTGAGCTCGGCCTCACTTAATTGTTTAATTTCATCCGACGGTACAATGTTGTATTCAATTAATCGCTTTTTAATTGCAGCGCACTTTTTCTTAAAAAACGAAGTTGACTTATCAGCAACAATTTCCCCGGCAGAAGCCGGACTTTAAGCTTTTGACATATTTTTATGACATGCCACTGTCTTTAAAACCTAAAAAATATGTTTTTAATGCAACAACAAATATACTGCAATTATGTATCAAATGTTCTAATAATATGCACAAGCGCAGCGACAACGGTTAAGTGCAAAACGAACAGCTCGATTAGGCAACAACAACACTGTTAGCGAGGCAGCGACGCGGCGATGCACTTGATTTATATATTGTATATATGTAACTGCGAAAGAAACTAAACGGTTTTTATGTATGTACATATGCATATAGATTTTAACTGTTGGATTAATTTGCTTTGCAATAGTGATATGTACTCTTTATATCAAATTAAATAGTTTTTTGCAATTATGATGCGAATATGTATTGTTTAAATGTCCACGAAATTATATTTGTATGCTTGTGGTGATTGTATTAAAAACCGATGCACCGATAGCGATTGTATCACGAAAAATTATCCGATTGATAATTCCCGTGACCTCCCCGCGATCACGTCGGGGTCACCAAATGTTTTGAGGCGAAATTAGAAAAAGCTGCAGTCACCTTTATTAGAGGTCAAGGTGAACGACCTATGTGCACAACATTAACCAACGACTTTGTAGTGTATATTTCGTTGTCCGATTGACAACCGTTTTATTTGCGTGATGCGGGCGAAGTGACAATGTGATAATAAATTTACAATAATTGAGCCTGCTCTGCTTTGACTATTGCAGGCAGCAGATAATTATAGCAAACATAAAGAGAGTGAAAGTTAACTTATTAATATAAGCATAGAATAAGTGTTTCTTATCAATAAATAATAATCAATTAAAGTTACAAATGTGTTTCTTATTAATAAATAATAATCAATTAAAGTTACAAATGTGTTTCTTATTAATAAATAATAATTAATTAAAGTTACAAATGTGTTTCTTATTAATAAATACCAAGCAATTAAATTATAACTTATCTACATAAATATATATATATATATATATATATATATATATATATATACTTAGAAAATCTGCACGGTCAGATCAGACTGGAGAACTAGGCCTGTATACTACGTATAAAAACCACTCGAAATGGTTGAAATATTATCAGGCTTAAGGACTGCATGATGTAGCACTAGGGTTCGGCTTATTTATGAAAATGCCCATGCCAAAATTCTCAGGGTCTAAAAATTTTCGTTTTGTTTCAAAACAAATAAATGTGAAGTTATAGCCCGATCCGATAAGATTTAGAGGTGGCTATTTGAGACCAAAGTTGCATTTTGGCGATTTTTTGTCAAAAATATGTTTTTTTCCAAGAATTTATATATCACTTTAATTATACCTTTTTTATGTATCGCTGACTACCAACCTTTTTCAAAAATGCAATCGACTTTTAAAATTGGTGCATAAACATCGGTTTTGAAGCATTTGAAGCAGATATTTTTTCGATATTTCACATATTGACAGCATCGATTATTCGTAAGCTTCAATTTTAGCTTTCTCTTCAACAGATGGCGTTTTTCCTTTACCCATATTCTTTTCAAGTATCAGCAGTGGTGCATTGGGATGGTAGAATGTTCCCAGAATTGACTGGGCATGAAAATGTGGAACGTTTGTTGATCGTTGTTACTGAAGGCGAACAACTTCTGGGAATACCAAAGATAACTGTTTCCACTGGAGTAGAAATGTCTAACGCACCTTTTAACCTGCCGACTGAATGAGACATTCAAATTGTGGCAGCTTGTTTTGATACAACTGCGTCTAATTCGGAAAGATTAAATGGGGCTGCAGTTTTGCTAGAGCAGCTTCTAGGGCGCAGCCTGTTATATCTTCCGTGTAGGCATCAAGTCAGCGAAATATTTTTGCGTGCTGCATTCGATTCGGTTGCTAGAGCTACATCAGGCACAAATGTTCCCCTCCTTGTACTGTTTAAAGATTCTTGGCACAAGATTGAGCAGCATAAGATCAAGTTTGGTGTGACAAATAGTTATGAAGCTAAAAATTTACATGATAAACAGAACGAAATAATTGATTTCTGCCAAGCTGAATTGATGGGAGACCATGCGCATACTGATTATGTGGAACTATTGGAATTTAAGTTACTTTTTTTGGAATTGATTCCTGAAGGACATTATTTTCGATTGCCTGGGCCGATCCATCATGTGCTCTGGATGACCAAGGCGATTTATACATTAAAAATGCATTTGTTCCAAGAAGAATTTAAATTCTCCAAAGAAGAGGAAAAATAAACCTATTCATTTTTATTGTTTATTAGCTTTGGTTTTGGGCATCGGCAGCTGTTGAAGATCCAAATAACGATTTAAATTTTATAGGTGCTATGTTCAACTACCAGAAAGTGGATGAAAAAATTTCAAACTCAAAAAAACTTGCAATCATTTGTGATACGTTGTGAAGCGAAAAATGGTGCAGCAATTATTGGCATCTGACATTGATGAGGACAGCGTCGACTATTTTCTTATATGCTTAAAATTTACAAAAAGTGATTTGCCAACGTTTGTTGCAAAGCAATTAGCTGACTTCGTTACGCCTAACTCTGTTAAATTTTTCAATCGCTTCAACATTTCAAGTGCGTTTCTGACCCAAGTTCCTTCTAAATGGCTTGATAATGAAGATTTTCTGAATGCTGTAAAAATAATATATACACTAAAAGTAGTTAATGACACGGCAAAGCGAGGTGTTAAGCTCTTGCAAGATTACAATCAGAAACTGACAAACAAAGAGCATGAATTTCAAAAATTATTGCAAGTAGTAAAGGAATAAACCAGCCCATTCCCGTTTAATACAAAAAAGTCTCTAAAGAACTGATTATGTATGGTACTATATGCACGTATATTTAATATTGGATATCATATTTGCGTATATTCAATAAATTAAATTTAATTACAGTGGCAAACATTACTTTTATTTGTATAACCCCAATATTTCTATAGAAAACCTTCTTTTGTCAAACGATCTACAAATAATCTTTTCAGCTCAAGTCGCCAACTTTAAACATTGTATGATCAGACTAGAACTTTGCATGTCTTTGCTTCACACCAACACAAACATTTTTAAATCCTGAAACTTTTAGTTACCGCATATTCTTGGCTTCATCCAAAAAAAGATAACATACATTGTACGAGTACATACACATGCGTGTTAATGGTTATAGGACGATATGATTTCTTTAAAAATTCGACAAAACCGACCTTTTTGCACCGATTTTTACATAAATTTTTACATTTTAGAAAAGGGGTAATAAGGGATACATAAAAAAGGTTTATTTGAAGTGATATATAGTTTTGTTTTGGTGTAAGGTCTCAAATCCTTGAAAAAAACCTATTTGCAACTTTGGCCTTAAATAGCCACCTCTAAATCTTATCGGATCGGACTATAACTTCACATTTCTTTGTTTTGAACCAAAATTAACATTTTTAGACCCAGAGACTTTCAGTTACGGGAATTTTTTTTGCTTCATAAAAATAAGCCAAACCCTAATGTTAGTTAATAAGTTAGTTAGTTAAGTGGCCGTCAACCGTTTGCCGGTCATGGCCGCGTCCAGGAAAGCACGCCAGCCTCCATAATCTTGTGCGCGCTGGCGCCAGTCGTTCTGAATGCCAAGTACAGAGGTGTGAATGAGGTGCCCAGCCCAGTGCAGCCACTGGAATCTTATGCGCTGGACTATGTCAACCTCATCGAATAGCTCGTACCACTCGCGGTTCATACGGGACCTAAACTCGTCGCCGACTCTAATAGGACCAAAGATCCTGCGAAGAATCTTCCTCTCGAAGACTTCCAACGCTGTCTCATCCGACTCAATCACGGTCCATGCCTCTGCGCCATACAGTGGGACCGGGAGTATCAGCGTCTTATATATCTTTATTTTCGGCCGTCCAGAGAGGGCTTTACTTCTCATTTGCTTGTTCCGCCCAAAAAAGCATCTGTTTGCAAGCGTTAAAATTCTCCATCGTCACTGACCGTCCAAGACGCATTGACGGAGTGCGAGAAGACACCAAGTACTTCGTCTTGTCCTCGTTCACCGCTAGACCCATGAGCCGAAACTGTTTTTCAATCTCCGAGAACGTCTTGCTGACTCGCCGTTCCTGCGTACCGATGATATCGATGTCATCGGCGTAAGCGAGCAGCATCACTTCCTTTTGGAAGATCGAGCCCGACATACTCTGTCTGTACGGGCATTGGCGCCACACTGATATAGTCCTATCAGTGAATCCGTATATGGCTTCAGCCTATTACACAATACGCGCGACAGAATCTTATATCCAATGGAAGGAAGACTTATTCCGCGGTAGTTGGCACAAACAGCGGTTCTTCTTTCTTAAAGATTGGACAGAGAACACTGAGATTCCAGTCATTGGCTATGCGTTCATCGAACCATATCTTGCATAAAAGATGGTGCATACTCCTAACCAACTCTTCGCCGCCGGTCTTAAATAACTCAGCTGGGAGCTCATCAGAGCCAGCCACTTTGTTATTTTTCAGCTTTCTAAAACCTGAATTGACCTCGGTATAGTCCGGTGGCTCTACAATAGTGCCATCATTAACTGGTGGTTCCAGTGTCATTTCTCTATTGGCGGTATTGTGCGCTTCATCGCCTCCAAGTAAGTTGGAGAAATGACTCCTCCATAATCTTAGTAATTCCTGTTCATCCGTTACCAGATTTTCATTGTCATCCTTACAGAAAGTTGCTCCGTGCTTAAAACTTGACCTTTTGGTAGAATTTTCGAGCTTCATTTCTATCACGTAACATCTCAACATCCTCAAACTCCCGCCTTTCTTGCTCCTTTTTCTTGCGTCTGAAAAGGCGCAACCCAACCGTCGGAAAATGAAGCCTCCTCGACACTACCTCCAATAATGGAGAGAGGCTAATCGATTTCGCCGCAGGTCGGAACATGATAGTTAGTAAGACCAGATTCCAACACCTTAACATCCACAAGGCTACATGGCTGAGTCCTGATCAAATAACACGCAACCAAATTGATCATGTTCTGATTGACGGAAGGCACGCATCGAGCGTGTTGGACGTGCTAACGTTATGTGGTCCCAACATTGACTCGACCACTATCTTGTCGCAGCCAAGGTACGCACTAGGCTCAGCGTAGTGCACGCCGCACGTTCCAACATGCAACGAAAGCTAGATGTCGACAAGCTGCAATCAGAACAGACCGCCGCAGCCATCTCAAACACATTCTCCCGACTGCTCCGGGAAACCTCTCCGTCTTCTCGAGATAAATGTTAGCAGTGGAATCATATCACCCGCTCCATGGATAGGGCTGCCAAGGATGTAATTGGTTATACAAAACCTGTGAATAATTCTTGGTACGACGAGGAGTGTCGCAATGCTACTGCAGAGAAGAACGCTTCCTATCAGCGAACTCTGCAATCGGGAGCAACGCAAGCAGTTCGAGAGCGATATCGAGAGAAACGGAGAGAGAAGAAACGCCTTTTCAGACGCAAGAAAGAAAGTTTGAGGATGTTGAGATGTTACGTAACAGAAATGAAGCTCGAAAATTCTACCAAAAGGTCAAGCGTCTGACTGAAGGTTTTAAGCCCGGATCAACTTTCTGTGAGGATGACAATGGAAATCTGGTAACGGATGAACAGGAATTACTGAGATTATGGAGGATTAATTTCTCCAACCTTCTTGGAGGCGATGAAGCGCTCAATTCCGCCAATAGAGAAATGACACTGGAACCACCAGTTATTGATGGCACGATTGTAGAGCCACCGGACTATACCGAGGTCAATACAGCTGAGTTATTTAAGACCGGCGGCGAAGAGTTGGTTAGGAGTATGCACCATCTTTTATGCAAGATATGGTTCGATGAACGCATACCCAATGACTGGAATCTCAGTGTTCTCTGTCCAATCTTTAAGAAAGGAGACCCGCTGTTTGTGCCAACTACCGCGGATATAAGATTCTGTCGCGCGTATTGTGTAATAGGCTGAAGCCATATACGGATTCACTGATAGGACGATATCAGTGTGGTTTCAGAGCAAAAAGGTCGACTAGTCACCAAATATTTACATTTACATTTCGCCAATTCTTGGAAAAAACCCGTGAGTTCATCAAAGACACTCACCACCTATTTGTCGACTACAAAGCCGCTTTCGACACTAGGAATCCCGGCGAAGATTGTTCGTCTTTGCATTTTTCAACCAATCCAAAACAATTGTAGAGTCAAACGAAAGGTTTTAAGAACCATTGATATCTAACTTTGGTATGGCCGGATTCACCAAATCCGCAAGCAACACTGCACCACTTAACTCTAACCTAGGCAAAGAAATGGTCTTAATTGGTGCCACTTTGGTTTTTGCAGAAATCAGAAAAGTTTTAAAACTATTATCTGAATCTTCCACTTAAACGTACAGCGTAGCAGCATACGCTTTTTTCGATGCGTCAGAAAAGCCATGGAACTCTATTTTTCGTGTAGGAACCAAGTTTACCCATATAGACTTACTAATCTTATTAATGGATGGATAATTGTATGAAAACTGAATCCAAGTATATCATCCCATTTCCATCCAAATTCTCAACATTACAATTTTTGCAGCCACTACTACTGGTGCAACAACTGTCCAATTGTGGATAAATCCTTTCGTTTTGTAAAAGGAAAACTAGCTACATGTGGTTTTGTAGTGGAATAGAACACATCTACCATTGAAATCCACCGAATGCCTAACATCTTGGCTACTGCATCCTCTTGTTTATCGAAGAACAACTCACTCATGAAATGGTCCGTGGGTATCGCTGTAACATCCCTCTCCACTTCCGTAATGGAAACCCAGCTGAATTTAATATATTTCTTTCCTAATTTTTATAGGGGACTCAATGTCATGAACCCCAACTAAAGCGTCATTGACATACATGTTTTCTCTCAACACCTTTGCAACAAGTGTATTCTTCCGCTAACATCAGCAAAGTTCTAATAGCAAAATACGGTGCACAGTTTATACCAAACGTCACCGTCTTCAACTCCAAATCGCTTAAGAAAATCCTTCGAAAATATGCATGTATTGGGCTCACCAGGATCTGCATACACATCTTCTCTAAGTCAGTTTTAAACAAGTACTTAGAAAACCTCCACTTTAAAATCAGGACGGTCAGATCAGACTGGAGAACTAGACCTGTAGAGGTTGGACACGACGCATTAGAAATAGGGCCTGACCAAGGCTACTTCCTCACACTCGCAAAACTTTTCCATTTGCTTGTCCAGGTCTACGCTATTGAAAAACGAAACCCGTTTAAGGTGTCCTACGCACACAACACTGTTCAGTTGACTTGTAACAAGCCACCCGAACACAGTCTCTTGTGCCATTAACGATCCTAGAACATTCTTCATGACCCCACTCTTTATCATTTGTGGATAAATGTCAGCTCCTAATCTAATTGTTTGCTTTTGGAAAAATTGCGGTCAGGTAAACAAATATTATTATTATAATATTGGCCGTCAGCCGATCAGGCACACAAGGGGAATAACATGGGACACTCCGGTGTACGTGCCGTAATTGTGTGCACTGACGGTAGTGCGCCTACATCCTATAAGCGGGGGCTGCTAGAAACAGCCTTTTAGAAAGTCAATTAATCTTTACTTGCTATAAGTGCTGGCTAATATGTAGTCGGGAGGAGAGAGCGAACTCTCTTAAATAAAAGCCAATATGTCCTTCCTCAGACATAAAACAGGTTGCGTTGGGCTAGTAACCCGACCATAAAAATTAAACTCACTCAAGAAACGGAAACAAGCCTCGAATACAACAACAACCGTTCAACGATGACGACAATTTGCTTTAAACAACTGACTCGAATAGGAGCATGGAATGTGCGTTCTCTTTCTGACCCTTCTAAGCTCGCGCAAGTACACAGAGAGATGGAGAGCTACCAGATTCAAATTTTGGACTTTCTGAAACCAGATGGCAGATGGCAGGTTACTTCTTCATCTACAGTGGCCACACTCAAAGACGAGCAAATGGTGTAGGCATTATAATAGCCAAAAGCCTGAAACACGCGCTGATAGATTACAAGCCTATCTCGGACCGAATAATAACAGCTCGATTTAAAAGCAAGTTCCGTAACATAACTTTTGTCCAGTGCTATGCACCTACCGAACCAGACACAGATGATTCTAAGGACGAGATTTATAACCTTCTCGACTTTAAAATCAACTCTGTCCCTAGTGGCGATATAATTGTGGCACTAGGGGACTTCAATGCTAAGATCGGCGATAACAACACCAACGTCGAGAGATTCATGGCTCGATATGCGCTGGCGTCCGCAAGGAACAACAACGGAGACCGGCTTCTAGATCTGTGCGCTACCCACCAAATGTTTATTGGCGGCAGCAAATTCCCGCACCTGGACATCCATAAGTACACCTGGGAGTCGCCCGATGGGCGCACTAGAAACCAAATCGACCATGTACTGATTAGCAGACGATTTCACAACTGTCTGATGGTCGTGCGTGCGTATAAAGGAGCTAAAGATATGTACATTGACCACAATCTGATTGTTGGACGGTTACGTCTACGTCCAGAAGGAATCAGAAAGCAACATCAACGCAAACAGATCTTCAACTTGGATGGCCTGAAAACGCCAGCCATACTCCAACGGTACCACGAAGAACTATCCTCTGCCCGCGTCATATTTCCTTACCAACTTGGAAGCAAATCATATAACGAAGTGCAAAGGCGTGTTAATTAATCAGTCCGTTCGGATAAGAAGGCTTATGTGGAAGGCATAGCCAGTAAGGCAGAACAGGCGGCGAACTGCAACAACCTCCGCGGTGTCTATATAGCGGTAAAGGAACTAGGAAACGTTAAGCCAAATATTCCACCTATCAAGGCTAATGACGGGTCCAGTTTATCGTCAGTCGAAGACCAACTGACACGCTGAAAGGAGTTCTTCACAATCTATGGCACTGATTCAGAAACTCCACCAATACCCAAAACCGATCAGCGTCGAAACCCCCACAGAGGTATTTCTACTGATCCGCCTACTGGGGACGAAATAGCCCTGGCCTTAAGCAAGCTGAAAAACAACAAAGCTGCTGGACCAGATGGTTTACCGGCGAACTGCTTAAGTGCAGCGCAAACACCATCTCACGCGCACTACACCCCATTATTCGTGCAGCATGGATATCCACGACCATCCCAGGTGACTGGAAGGAGGGGGTGATCGTCACTATGCCCAACAAGAGACCTGAGTCAGTGCAGAAATTGGCGTGGTATAACTCTTTTAAACTCCACTCAAAAGGTACTGGCCTTCATCATCTTAGCCAGAATCTCGCCAACTTTAAACACCCAATTACGGCGAGAACAGAATGGGTTCCGACCAAATCGGTCTTGTGTAGACCACATTAACACCTTACGCATTATTGTGGAACAATCGGTCGAGTGGAGGTCCCCGTTATACCTTCTTTTTGTGGACTTCGAGCGGTCGTTTGACACCATCAATAGAGACGCCATATGGAGGTCACTGAGCAAATTTGGGATCCCTGACAAAATCAGTGGTCTCATAAAGGCTCTTTACGAAGTCGCAGCTCTCACCGTGCGGTTTAAAGGCAACAACAGCACCAATTTCACTATAAATAGAGGTGTCCGACAAGCTTGTGTACTTTCACCACTCCTTTTCATATTAGTCCTCGACGGGGTCATAAAGCGCACAAACGCGGAGGTACCCGAAGGCCTGCAGTGGAGACTTGATCAGAAGCTTAGCGACTTAGATTATGCTATTGACATCTGCTTCATGACGCACACACATAGCGGTGCTGCAGCGAAGCTTCGTAGTCTGGAAGCTAATGCTCGTGCAATAGGTTTGAAAATAAACTTATCTAAAACAAAGTTGATGCGTCTGCAAAGAACATCAGCAGCGCCACTGACGGTCGAACTCAGCGACAGCACCATGGTCACCATCGAAAATGTTGAGAGGTTCCCCTATCTTGGCAGGTATATTACAGCGGATGGGGGTGCCGCGATAGAATCAGCTGCGCGTATAAGCAAAGCGCGGATTGCTTTTTGTAAACTCGACAAAGTATGGCGCTCACGCACGCTCTCTTTGAGGACAAAACTGAAAATATATAACACCAGTATAAAACCTTTACTACTATATGGCTCAGAGACGTGGATGGTTTCAGACAGGATTAGCGGAAAGCTTCAATCTTTCGTTTACAAGTGTTTGAGAATTATCTGCCGTATCTTCTGTCCAGAAACGATATCAAACGCTGAGCTATGGAGAGTAACTAACACCGAACCAATCAACATCGAAATTAAAAGACGCAAGTGGATTTAGATAGGCCCACACCCTGAGCAGAGAAGATGGCAACATTGCAAAGATGGCCTTCCATTGGATCCCACAAGGCAGCCGTCAGAGAGGTCGTCCAAAGCAAACATGGATTCGCACTCTCCATTCCGAAATCGGGTCCAGGGCTTCGTGGAGTGAACTTAGAGCCCTAGCAGCAGATAGAAATCGTTGGAGGTCATTTGCTTTCGCCCTATGCTCCAACTAGGAGTAATACTTAAAGTTTTTTTTTTTTTTTTAAATAAAGTATTAAGGAAATTAAAAAAAAAACAAATATTAGGCAATTTTGTAAAAAGTTGCACTACACCGAAGATAAGGTAAAATTTCCTGTTAAACTAGGAACCCAAACCATTTGCTACAATTTCTTACCCCGCCTCCAATCTAGACAGAATTTGGAATGAGCACGAGCGATTTATTTTAGCTGAAACTGTATTATTTAACCCAGTGATGTTGGCATTTACCACTTGCAAGGGAAGCCCAATTCTTTTACGCAACTTGTGTGAAATAAATGTACACTCTGACCATGAGTTAAGAAGACACCGATCGCTATATAATTGGCCATTAAGCTCAATGTCAACAATAGCCGTTCCCAAGAACACATTTTGATCATTGGCAGAATTAGAAGGATTGTTAATAGCGGCTACACTCATCCTGTGCTACAAAGCCGTTTCCTACAAGTACCTACAAATGCCGCTTTCTACAAGTAGCACAACTCAACTTATGAGTACAGTCCATTACTTCATGGGAGCTAGACAAACAATTAAAACATAATCTAAACCGCTTAACTTCTTCAATCCAAGCATTTACAGGTATAAAAAAACGTTGGGCATTTTCGAAGGGCACATCGTACATTTTCCCGATGAACGAGTAAATTTTTATTATTAAGTTTGGACTGATTTGAAGACCTGGGTTTATCTTTGCGGTCATGCATTGTCTCTAAAGGCTGAAACCGACTATTTAAAAATGCATACAAATTATTCCACTTTGGCATAACAGATTTATATTTTATACTCTGTTCCCACAGCGCTAAAAGTGTTTTCAGGTAACCACGAAGTGCTCAAAGAAATAAAAATTGGATCCCAGTTAGAAATGTCCTCCTAATGGACTTTATAAACTGAAATATAATTTTTAATTCGTCTCTGTAATGATTAAATGGCTATTCCAGATTCACTACTGACCTGAGGGAAATTTTCAACAGGCTATTAATAATAATGCTTTTGTTCATTTAAATTATCCGAAGCTTACTCAAAGCCCTTATTAGTTAGGGGTGATTTCTGGACACTTTCTTTGAATTCACTCCTTGTTTTCTGAATCAAATAGTAGAGTTTTTCTACTGCAACAGTCTTATATTTTTTATATAAAGAGCATTTTGTAGTCCCCATGGAATTCCTCTGTATCGCACTGCGGGACATTAATCGCATGACCAGAAGGCATAGGAGGGACAATATTCAAATTTGGGTGAATAGTCGAATGTGCAGGTGGGGTACTTTATGCTGCTAAATGTTGTGAAGTCTCTTTAACCATTGTCCAACCGTGCAAATACAATCGTAAACTTAAACTTTAACGAGCTTGAATGGCTTTTATTTTCTCCTTTTGTTCTTCGTCTTCCGGCATAGTGGCCATGCATAGATCATATGCGGCTTTCACTGCCTCCCATTGCTCCTTTAAGTCCTCCTCCTCCTGCATTTCCCAAGCAATGGAGGATTGCTTGGGAAATGCATATAGTTACATAAAATACGGTTTATGCTACTCTTTGCAAACACACCTTGAGTGTGTCTGTCTACTCCCGTTTTTGACATGCTCTCTTCGGTTTCGCTTCATGCGTGATTGAAAGCGAAGAGTTAGTTGTCATTTGAACCTGAATAAGGAAAGTGCTATAAGCGCACCAACTCAACATTTAAAACACAAATAAAACCAATTACATATAAAATAACATAAACTACAAATACATATACAAACTACACAAATATATATATATATATAAACATAAATCTGCAAATTAGATTTATTAAACAACATAAAGTAAAAACTAAAGTTAAACCTACATCTAGTTTTACATATATGTAAATAAACATTTAATTGTTAATAAATAAAAAAAACAATTAAAAATTAAACAAACAAAAAAAGAAAACTTAAACACCTAAATGTCTTTAAATCGGCATAATAATTCTTCTTAGTCAATTTGAAGAATTGTTACATAATTGGCGCAGTCGGCAAACACAAACCGTTCGAACATTTATTAAAAATAAATAAATTAAAATTGTTGCAACAAACAATAAAAAGTTAAACATACAAAAATATATTGTGCAACAATTAATTAAAATACCCAAACATAAAAATCTGAAAAAAAAAAAAAAAAATTGCGTCGTACAGTTGAAACAAAAGTTGATACAAAAATTCAAACAAACAATTTCAAACAGTACACGAATCCCGTTATATATGCAGTATATATACGGCCTAGCAACCGAAAATAATAATAGAAGATGTACTAGTGCGAGTGAGCCGATCTACAGCGTATTCACTCTAATGTACTAAGCTGCTGCAAACAAGACAAAGTACAGGCGAAGAAAACATCTTGTGAGCGGAGAGGCAACAACGGCGAATTCACTCTCATCTACTAAGCTGCTACGAGCGAAATGAACATCTTGTGAGCGGAGAGGCAACTACAGCGAATTCATTCTTAAATACTGGTGAGAACATTGTGCGAATGCAGAGTCAACAAATTGTAAGTGTGTGAGAGCATCTCGGTAAGCAAAACCTACTCTGCGCATTCTAATTGGAATTGCATTAAATAAATAAAATAAAAAAATACAATATGTCAACAACAAGCGTGTGGGATCTTTTGGTTGGTCTGCAAGACTTTACTGGCAAAACCGAAGAACTACTTATTTTTGTAAAACACGTTGATGTACTTCGTGAAATAGCGAGTGCTAGTCCAAATTGTTTGGCCTTATTCGATTTAAGAATAAGATCTAAAATAAAAGATAAAGCAAATATTGTACTTATAAATAACAATAATCCAGTAGACTGGAATACTATTAAAAATATATTAAATTGTAACTTTAATGTTAATGAAAGCTTTGAAAATCTTATAAACAAAATTAAGCTATCCGAAATTCACTCAAGCATAAGCGAATATTTTGAATATATAACAAGCCTGCTAACCAAAATGAATTTAAAATCACAGGTTGAACAAAATTCTTGGTATAACAGTGAAAATAATGAAAAGATGGTTTTAAAAATTATTGTTGGCAAGCTTCCTAGTGAACCAAAACTTGTACTTCAAGCTAGAAACCCAGAGACATTAACTAAAGCAAAAGAAATGCTTATTGAAACTGATTATTTTTATAAAAATTATAATGTTAAACAAAAGAAAAAGCATACTAACATTTTATCTTCTCAAAAAACAAATAATGAAGAAATCTCTGAAAAAGTAGAACAGGTTACTCAAAATTTTCCAAACAGATCGTCAGGTTATGCATACCAAAATTCTGGCAATTTTAATAAACCAATGCAAGGAAATACTGTTCGTACAAATTCTAATGTTACCCGACAAACAAACCAATCTACCGGACCGGTTAATATGGAAGTAGATAATATTCAGACAGAAATACAGACAAATTTTCAATTACTTGGTATCGATCTCTTCCCCACATAATAGTAGGAACTCGATCAAGACCAATAAAATTACTTATTGATTCTGGTGCAGGGACATCTTTAATTCAAAAAAATTTATTTCATCGTTCATTTAGTTCAGATTTAGAAAAACCTGTAACTATTAAAACAATAAATTCAAGAACAGATCTTCTTGATAGTAAAATCACAATACCTTTATTTAAGGAATTTAATAGAGCAAATACTTATATTGAAATGATTGAAGTAGACCTAAATACCACTTTTGATGGCATTATTGGTTGCAACATTTTGAATCCATTAGGAGCTATAATAGACTTTGATAAAAAGCAGTTAATTACAAAAGATGCTACCTTAAAATTAATTTTCATAGAACCAAAAAATGAAATAGAAAATTTTTCTTATGAAGAAATTTTAAACTATAGTTCATATCAATTTGATATTCAATTTATAGAACCCAATATACAACATATAACGGATAGACTTATCACCGATAATTTAAACTCAGAAGAAGTTGAAAAATTAATGACTCTTTTAAAACATTATAAATCGCTTTTCTATGTCGAAGGTGATAATTTATCAGTTGTAAGTAAATATCAGCATAAAATACCTACAGTTAATGATATACCTATTTTTTCTAGAATATACAGAGTACCAGAAATTCACAAAGCTGAGGTAGATAAGCAAATTGGTGAAATGTTGCAGTCTGGAATAATTGTAAAGTCTTCCAGTCCTTACAACGCCCCGATTTGGGTAGTGCCCAAGAAGGCAGATCATTCTAAGGTTGATAAGTGGCGATTAGTAGTTGATTACAGAAGTCTCAATGCTGCCACTATAGATGACAAATTCCCAATCCCAAACATGGATGACCTATTTTCAAAACTAGGAAACTCCCATTATTTCACAACTTTGGATTTGGCAAAAGGGTTTCATCAAATAGCTATAAAACCTGAAGATCGGCACAAAACTGCTTTTTCTACATCAAGCGGCCATTTTGAATTTACAAGGATGCCTTTTGGCTTAAAAAACGCTCCCGCATCCTTTCAAAGAATGATGAATGAAGTACTACACGACTATATTAATACAATATGTGTCGTATATCTTGATGACATACTTATATTCTCTACCTCTTTAAAAGAACACATTGATTCTCTTGAGAAAATCTTTACGAGACTTGCTCAGTATAATATGAAAATTCAAATTGATAAATGTAGTTTTTTTCAAAGACAATCTGAATATTTGGGTCATATTATTTCTGCTGAAGGCATTAGTCCTAATCCAGACAAGATTGATAAAATTCAAACGATACCTATTCCAAATACAATCAAAAAGATACGTTCGTTCTTAGGTCTTACTGGCTTTTATAGAAAATTTATAAAAGATTACAGTCAAGTAGCTTTACCGCTTATATCATGCCTAAAAAAGAATTCGAAAATTAACGTAAATGATTCAGCATTCGTTAACTCTTTCAATAAACTTAAACAGCTAATATGCTCAAGCCCAATACTGGCATATCCAAATTTCGATAAAGTCTTTACGCTTACTACAGATGCTAGCAATGCTGCTTTGGGAGCTGTTTTATCGCAAATTGATCACCCCATCGCATTCGCTTCACGAACTTTAAATAAGCACGAGTTGCATTATAGCACAATAGAAAAGGAACTACTGGGTATTGTCTGGGCTACGAAATATTTTAGGCCATATCTATTTGGAAGAAGATTTTGTATTCAAACAGACCATCGTCCTCTAGTTTGGCTTAACTCGTTAAAAGAACCTAACATGAAAATGCAACGTTGGAAAATACGTTTAAATGAATATAATTTCGACATTCAATATATTAAGGGAAAATCAAATAATGTAGCAGATTATTTAAGTAGACTTGAAGTAAATGCTTTAGATGAAGAAAATAATGACTCAAGATCTGATTTAGCTACAATACACAGCACAAAAGAAAACCTTAATGATTATATTTATATAACTACATCTCCGGTGAATATTTATAAACACCAAATAATTATAATAAAAGGAAAAAAAGAAAAATTCTCAAAGGAAATAATTCATAAAAAAAAAATTCGTTTGACAATTACAATTAAAGAATACAATGAGGAGTTTGTTCTAAAAATACTAAAAGAACTAATTCCGGTCAAAGGAATAGTCGGAATATTTTGTGACGACTTATCTATTTTTGTAAAATTCCAAAATACAATTGTTTCATATTTTTCAAACAATCGCGGAATGCGTTTTTTAAAATGTACTAAATTTCTCAATGACATTTTCGAAAAAGATCACCTTCTCGAAGTAATTGAAAAACATCATTTAGAAAAGAATCATAGGGGGATACAAGAGACTTATTTAGAATTAAAGGATTCAATATACTTCCCTAACCTTTTTCTTGAAATACATAAATTTATAAATAACTGTATTGTTTGTAATATGTGCAAATATGATAGACAACCAGCTAAACTAAGATTTTTAATATCTGAAACAGCAACCGAGTCTAATCAAATCATCCATGTCGATATATGGTTTCTTAATAAAACAACAATGTTTTTAACATGTATCGATAAGTTAACAAAACATGCTTCCATTCATTACATTTTAGATAGAAATTCTATAACAATTACTGATGCTTTAAAAGAACGATTTGCTAATTTGGGTAAACCTAAAAAAATCGTTGCTGACAATGAATTTAATACAGCATATATCAAAGATTTTTTTAATGCACAAAGTATAGAATACCACTTTACTTCTCCTAACACTCATACCGGAAATTCTGATATCGAGAGGTTTCACCTAACTTTGAATGAACACATACGAACTTTTAAGTTGGACAAAATGAATAAGGACATTGACAATAAAACGATTGCCTTTAAATCTGTTGAAATCTACAATGACACAATTCACACAACCACAAATCAAAAGCCAATTGACTTGTTGCATAAACGTTTTGACAAGACTGCTTGGAAAGAATTGAGCAAAAGAATTCACAAACAAAAAGAAAAAATTATTAACAAAAAGAATGAGGGTAGATCTGACCACCAAGAATTTTGTAACCGTGAACTTGTTCAAAATTTAGGATTTCAAAATATTAAACAAAAACCAAAATATATAATAAAAACTGTCAAAGACAAGAATGAAAACAATTTTATTGATGAAAAAGGTCATAAAAGAGACAGAACAATTGTTAAAAGAAAATTAAAATACCAAAATGAGATCATAGATCCTAATTTCGATAGAAAAATTACTGGAAGGCACATAAATAAGCGTTAAAATCTAAATTAAGCAATGATGTACTTATGTAATTTTTAAAAAAATATATATATATAAGTTAATTATAAAACATTTGTAAATGTATTATATATATATATATATAACATTCCAGGAGTAATGTTTCATCAACGGTGGGGGAGTTACATAAAATACGGTTTATGCTACTCTTTGCAAACACACCCTTTGAGTGTGTCTGTCTACTCCCGTTTTTGACATGCTCTCTTCGGTTTCGCTTCATGCGTGATCGAAAGCGAAGAGTCAGTTGTCATTTGAACCTGAATAAGGAAAGTGCTATAAGCGCACCAACTCAACATTTAAAACACAAATAAAACCAATTACATATAAAATAACATAAACTACAAATACATATACAAACTACACAAATATATATATATATATAAACATAAATCTGCAAATTAGATTTATTAAACAACATAAAGTAAAAACTAAAGTTAAACCTACATCTAGTTTTACATATATGTAAATAAACATTTAATTGTTAATAAATAAAAAAAACAATTAAAAATTAAACAAACAAAAAAAGAAAACTTAAACACCTAAATGTCTTTAAATCGGCATAATAATTCTTCTTAGTCAATTTGAAGAATTGTTACATAATTATATGCTATATATACGTTGTATATATATTGATTGCTATATATATATATGTATATATATTGATTGCTATATATATATATGTATATATATTGATTGCTATATATATATATGTATATATATTGATTGCTATATATATATATGTATATATATTGATTGCTATATATATATATGTATATATATATGTGTATATATATATGTATGTATGTAGGAATGGGATATATTGCTGCATAGCATCAAACACAAATGCAGCAATATAACAAAGGAAAGATAAGCAAGCGACAGTGAGACAAGATAGAGAGAGAGAAGACAAAGAAACAGACAGCGACAGCGCAGCAGAGAGGCAAAAGGATTAAATAGAAGTGCGCTGCAGCAGAAGAGTTAGTTGATCGTTGTCGTTCGTACAGAGCAGTTGATAGGAGTCGCTCGTGCCGAGAAGTTGAGTTGGTAGAGAACGGTTGGTCGTCCAAGTTTTAGAGTCGCGTAGTTGTTGAAAAGAATTAAAGTGAACGTAAAGAAGATTAATGTAAACCTAATTAAGAATAAATAACTAAACTAAGTTAATAATAATCAATAAATACATCCCAAATAAACTATATAACTAAAATTAAACTAAAAACAAATGATAGTGTTTATTTGAAATAATATCACTACATTTTTGGGGGCTCAACCGGGATGATCCGGAGCCAAATGTGCATCGAAAAAACAATTAATATCAGTCATTAAGCTGATACAATTTAAAATTTCAATGTGCATAAAATTGTGAAATTGTTTATGACAACAAAGGCCAACATGCAAATAGTGCGTCATAAAAATTTCATACAACAAAGACGAGAGCGAGCGAGATAGCAAGGCACGCCAAACGACGATAAGCGCCGACGCAAACAGTGGCAGAGGAGCGTGCAGAAACAAAGACGAAAAAACGACGCCAAGAGTGGCAGGGTAGTGCCCACAAGCAGCGACGATCAACTCAGACGGCATTATCCGTTGATAGAAGAGAGGTGCACAACAAAGAAGAGAGCGGGCATTCGCTATACAATGCGTATGAGTGAGCAGAAAAAAAGAACTGCAAAACTAAGACGACAGCGGGCATTCGCTATATAATGTGTAAGACATAGAGAGCGGGCATTCGCTATATAATGCGTACGAGAGAGCAGAAAAAGAGAACTGCAAAACTAAAACGACAGCGGGCATTCGCTATATAATGTGTAAGACGTAGAGAGCGGGCATTCGCTATATAATGCGTAAAACGAAGCAGAGGTGACAACAGAGCAGAGATGCAAACAGCGAGCAGAAAGTGCGTACAGCAAGCAGAAACGTTGAGCGAGACGCAACACAACAAAGGAAGATGAGTAGCAGCAGCTTCAATTAAGGGTTGTTTTACACAGCAGGCAAGTATGACATTATTCATATACAGCAATGTTGCTGCTATGGTAAAATTTTAAGAGAAATTTTGATTCGATAAAATCAAAATAAAGAATAAAGTTTGAAAAATTATTAAAGAGAGAAAATTTTGGAAAATTTAAAGAAAAAAAAAAGAAAAATTTTGATTCGATAAAATCAAAAGATAAAGTTAAAAGTAAATGTTTGAAAAAATTTAAAGAGAGAAAATTTTGGAAAATTTAAGAAAAAAAAGAGACATTTTGATTCGATAAAATCAAAAGACAAAGTTAAAGAATAAATTTTGAAAAATTATTAAAGAAAGAAAATTTTGGAAAATTTAAAAGAAAAAAAGAGACATTGTGATTCGATAAAATCAAAAGACGAATTAAAAGAATAAATGTAAAAGAAAAAGAAAGAAAATGAAAATTTATCGAGAAAATACGAGAAAAAAGATTAAAATTAATAATTTTAAGACGAAAAATACTTGTAAAAAAGAGATAATTCTTAAGGTTAAAAGTTAAGAAATGTTGAAAGACGAAAAAAAGAGAATTGTTAAGAAGAGATTGTTAAAGAAAGATGAAAATTATTGAGATAACAAAAAGATGAAAAGAAAAGAGAATTGTTAAGATAAATTTAAGACGAAAGATGAAAAGTTATTGAAATAACTAAAAGACGAAAAGAAAAGAGAAAAATGTAAAGAAGAAAAGTTATCTATTCAAATTTAAGACTTAAGAAGAAGAGAATTAAGAATTTTAAAGACGAAAGAGAAAAAATTTTAATTAGAATTAAATCGTATGCTAAGTAAGATTCAATGCTATTAAGAAGGGATTTGTAACGAGATTGTACGACTTGAAAGACCGCAGTGGAAAGAGAAATTACTCGAGAGTTAAAAGGAACACTATTTCCCATTCAAACTTGTAAGGTAGAAAAGACGGTCCGCAAGGAACAACAACGGAGACCGGCTTCTAGATCTGTGCGCTACCCACCAAATTTTTATTGGCGGCAGCAAATTCCCGCACCTGGACATCCATAAGTACACCTGGGAGTCGCCCGATGGGCGCACTAGAAACCAAATCGACCATGTACTGATTAGCAGACGATTTCACAACTGTCTGATGGTCGTGCGTGCGTATAAAGGAGCTAAAGATATGTACATTGACCACAATCTGATTGTTGGACGGTTACGTCTACGTCCAGAAGGAATCAGAAAGCAACATCAACGCAAACAGATCTTCAACTTGGATGGCCTGAAAACGCCAGCCATACTCCAACGGTACCACGAAGAACTATCCTCTGCCCGCGTCATATTTCCTTACCAACTTGGAAGCAAATCATATAACGAAGTGCAAAGGCGTGTTAATTAATCAGTCCGTTCGGATAAGAAGGCTTATGTGGAAGGCATAGCCAGTAAGGCAGAACAGGCGGCGAACTGCAACAACCTCCGCGGTGTCTATATAGCGGTAAAGGAACTAGGAAACGTTAAGCCAAATATTCCACCTATCAAGGCTAATGACGGGTCCAGTTTATCGTCAGTCGAAGACCAACTGACACGCTGAAAGGAGTTCTTCACAATCTATGGCACTGATTCAGAAACTCCACCAATACCCAAAACCGATCAGCGTCGAAACCCCCACAGAGGTATTTCTACTGATCCGCCTACTGGGGACGAAATAGCCCTGGCCTTAAGCAAGCTGAAAAACAACAAAGCTGCTGGACCAGATGGTTTACCGGCGAACTGCTTAAGTGCAGCGCAAACACCATCTCACGCGCACTACACCCCATTATTCGTGCAGCATGGATATCCACGACCATCCCAGGTGACTGGAAGGAGGGGGTGATCGTCACTATGCCCAACAAGAGACCTGAGTCAGTGCAGAAATTGGCGTGGTATAACTCTTTTAAACTCCACTCAAAAGGTACTGGCCTTCATCATCTTAGCCAGAATCTCGCCAACTTTAAACACCCAATTACGGCGAGAACAGAATGGGTTCCGACCAAATCGGTCTTGTGTAGACCACATTAACACCTTACGCATTATTGTGGAACAATCGGTCGAGTGGAGGTCCCCGTTATACCTTCTTTTTGTGGACTTCGAGCGGTCGTTTGACACCATCAATAGAGACGCCATATGGAGGTCACTGAGCAAATTTGGGATCCCTGACAAAATCAGTGGTCTCATAAAGGCTCTTTACGAAGTCGCAGCTCTCACCGTGCGGTTTAAAGGCAACAACAGCACCAATTTCACTATAAATAGAGGTGTCCGACAAGCTTGTGTACTTTCACCACTCCTTTTCATATTAGTCCTCGACGGGGTCATAAAGCGCACAAACGCGGAGGTGCCCGAAGGCCTGCAGTGGAGACTTGATCAGAAGCTTAGCGACTTAGATTATGCTATTGACATCTGCTTCATGACGCACACACATAGCGGTGCTGCAGCGAAGCTTCGTAGTCTGGAAGCTAATGCTCGTGCAATAGGTTTGAAAATAAACTTATCTAAAACAAAGTTGATGCGTCTGCAAAGAACATCAGCAGCGCCACTGACGGTCGAACTCAGCGACAGCACCATGGTCACCATCGAAAATGTTGAGAGGTTCCCCTATCTTGGCAGGTATATTACAGCGGATGGGGGTGCCGCGATAGAATCAGCTGCGCGTATAAGTAAAGCGCGGATTGCTTTTTGTAAACTCGACAAAGTATGGCGCTCACGCACGCTCTCTTTGAGGACAAAACTGAAAATATATAACACCAGTATAAAACCTTTACTACTATATGGCTCAGAGACGTGGATGGTTTCAGACAGGATTAGCGGAAAGCTTCAATCTTTCGTTTACAAGTGTTTGAGAATTATCTGCCGTATCTTCTGTCCAGAAACGATATCAAACGAGCAAGTAACTAACACCGAACCAATCAACATCGAAATTAAAAGACGCAAGTGGATTTAGATAGGCCACACCCTGAGCAGAGAAGATGGCAACATTGCAAAGATGGCCTTCCAGTGGAACCCACAAGGCAGCCGTCAGAGAGGTCGTCCAAAGCAAAAATGGATTCGCACTCTCCATTCCGAAATCGGGTCCAGGGCTTCGTGGAGTGAACTTAGAGCCCTAGCAGCAGATAGAAATCGTTGGAGGTCATTTGCTTTCGCCCTATGCTCCAACTAGGAGTAATACTTAAAGTTTTTTTTTTTTTTTTAAATAAAGTATTAAGGAAATTAAAAAAAAAACAAATATTAGGCAATTTTGTAAAAAGTTGCACTACACCGAAGATAAGGTAAAATTTCCTGTTAAACTATGAACCCAAACCATTTGCTACAATTTCTTACCCCGCCTCCAATCTAGACAGAATTTGGAATGAGCACGAGCGATTTATTTTAGCTGAAACTGTATTATTTAACCCAGTGATGTTGGCATTTACCACTTGCAAGGGAAGCCCAATTCTTTTACGCAACTTGTGTGAAATAAATGTACACTCTGACCATGAGTTAAGAAGACACCGATCGCTATATAATTGGCCATTAAGCTCAATGTCAACAATAGCCGTTCCCAAGAACACATTTTGATCATTGGCAGAATTAGAAGGATTGTTAATAGCGGCTACACTCATCCTGTGCTACAAAGCCGTTTCCTACAAGTACCTACAAATGCCGCTTTCTACAAGTAGCACAACTCAACTTATGAGTACAGTCCATTACTTCATGGGAGCTAGACAAACAATTAAAACATAATCTAAACCGCTTAACTTCTTCAATCCAAGCATTTACAGGTATAAAAAAACGTTGGGCATTTTCGAAGGGCACATCGTACATTTTCCCGATGAACGAGTAAATTTTTATTATTAAGTTTGGACTGATTTGAAGACCTGGGTTTATCTTTGCGGTCATGCATTGTCTCTAAAGGCTGAAACCGACTATTTAAAAATGCATACAAATTATTCCACTTTGGCATAACAGATTTATATTTTATACTCTGTTCCCACAGCGCTAAAAGTGTTTTCAGGTAACCACGAAGTGCTCAAAGAAATAAAAATTGGATCCCAGTTAGAAATGTCCTCCTAATGGACTTTATAAACTGAAATATAATTTTTAATTCGTCTCTGTAATGATTAAATGGCTATTCCAGATTCACTACTGACCTGAGGGAAATTTTCAACAGGCTATTAATAATAATGCTTTTGTTCATTTAAATTATCCGAAGCTTACTCAAAGCCCTTATTAGTTAGGGGTGATTTCTGGACACTTTCTTTGAATTCACTCCTTGTTTTCTGAATCAAATAGTAGAGTTTTTCTACTGCAACAGTCTTATATTTTTTATATAAAGAGCATTTTGTAGTCCCCATGGAATTCCTCTGTATCGCACTGCGGGACATTAATCGCATGACCAGAAGGCATAGGAGGGACAATATTCAAATTTGGGTGAATAGTCGAATGTGCAGGTGGGGTACTATATGCTGCTAAATGTTGTGAAGTCTCTTTAACCATTGCCCCACCGTGCAAATACAATCGTAAACTTAAACTTTAACGAGCTTGAATGGCTTTTATTTTCTCCTTTTGTTCTTCGTCTTCCGGCATAGTGGCCATGCATAGATCATATGCGGCTTTCACTGCCTCCCATTGCTCCTTTAAGTCCTCCTCCTCCTGCATTTCCCAAGCAATGGAGGATTGCTTGGGAAATGCATATGCTATATATACGTTGTATATATATTGATTGCTATATATATATATGTATATATATTGATTGCTATATATATATATGTATATATATTGATTGCTATATATATATATGTATATATATTGATTGCTATATATATATATGTATATATATATGTGTATATATATATGTATGTATGTAGGAATGGGATATATTGCTGCATAGCATCAAACACAAATGCAGCAATATAACAAAGGAAAGATAAGCAAGCGACAGTGAGACAAGACAGTAGAGAGAGAGGACAAAGAAACCGACAGCTACAGCGCAGCAGACGGGGAAAAGGATTAAATAGAAGTGCGCTGCAGCAGAAGAGTTAGTTGATCGTTGTCGTTCGTACAGAGCAGTTGATAGGAGTCGCTCGTGCCGAGAAGTTGAGTTGGTAGAGAACGGTTGGTCGTCCAAGTTGTAGAGTCGCGTAGTTGTTGAGAAGAATTAAAGTGAACGTAAAGAAGATTAATGTAAACCTAATTAAGAATAAAGAACTAAACTAAGTTAATAATAATCCATAAATACATCCTAAATAAACTATATAACTAAAATTAAACTAAAATCAAATGATAGTGTTTATTTGAAATAATATCACTACATTTTTGGGGGCTCAACCGGGATGATCCGGAGCCAAATGTGCATCGAAAAAACAATTAATATCAGTCATTAAGCTGATACAATTTAAAATTTCAATGTGCATAAAATTGTGAAATTGTTTATGACAACAAAGGCCAACATGCAAATAGTGCGTCATAAAAATTTCATACAACAAAGACGAGAGCGAGCGAGATAGCAAGGCACGCCAAACTATAAGCGAGATAGCAAGGCACGCCAAACGACGATAAGCGCCGACGCAAACAGTGGCAGAGGAGCGTGCAGAAACAAAGACGAAAAAACGACGCCAAGAGTGGCAGGGTAGTGCCCACAAGCAGCGACGATCAACTCAGACGGCATTATCCGTTGATAGAAGAGAGGTGCACAACAAAGAAGAGAGCGGGCATTCGCTATACAATGCGTATGAGTGAGCAGAAAAAAAGAACTGCAAAACTAAGACGACAGCGGGCATTCGCTATATAATGCGTAAAACGAAGCAGAGGTGACAACAGAGCAGAGATGCAAACAGCGAGCAGAAAGGGATCGCAGCAGAAAGTGCGTACAGCAAGCAGAAACGTTGAGAGAGACGCAACACAACAAAGGAAGATGAGTAGCAGCAGCTTCAATTAAGGGTTGTTTTACACAGCAGGCAAGTATGACATTATTCATATACAGCAATGTTGCTGCTATGGTAAAATTTTAAGAGAAATTTTGATTCGATAAAATCAAAAGATAATGTTAAAGAATAAAGTTTGAAAAATTATTAAAGAGAGAAAATTTTGGAAAATTTAAAGAAAAAAAAAAGAAAAATTTTGATTCGATAAAATCAAAAGATAAAGTTAAAAGTAAATGTTTGAAAAAATTTAAAGAGAGAAAATTTTGGAAAATTTAAGAAAAAAAAAAGAGACATTTTGATTCGATAAAATCAAAAGACAAAGTTAAAGAATAAATTTTGAAAAATTATTAAAGAAAGAAAATTTTGGAAAATTTAAAAGAAAAAAAGAGACATTGTGATTCGATAAAATCAAAAGACGAATTAAAAGAATAAATGTAAAAGAAAAAGAAAGAAAATGAAAATTTATCGAGAAAATACGAGAAAAAAGATTAAAATTAATAATTTTAAGACGAAAAATACTTGTAAAAAAGAGATAATTCTTAAGGTTAAAAGTTAAGAAATGTTGAAAGACGAAAAAAAGAGAATTGTTAAGAAGAGATTGTTAAAGAAAGATGAAAAATTATTGAGATAACAAAAAGATGAAAAGAAAAGAGAATTGTTAAGATAAATTTAAGACGAAAGATGAAAAGTTATTGAAATAACTAAAAGACGAAAAGAAAAGAGAAAAATGTAAAGAAGAAAAGTTATCTATTCAAATTTAAGACTTAAGAAGAAGAGAATTAAGAATTTTAAAGACGAAAGAGAAAAAATTTTAATTAGAATTAAATCGTATGCTAAGTAAGATTCAATGCTATTAAGAAGGGATTTGTAACGAGATTGTACGACTTGAAAGACCGCAGTGGAAAGAGAAATTACTCGAGAGTTAAAAGGAACACTATTTCCCATTTAAACTTGTAAGGTAGAAAAGACGGTAATTTACAAGAGCAAAGACAAGATTGAATGCCAAGATAGAAACAAATGACAATATGGCGTTTACGTTGAGAGATATCGAAGATTCTTTGACACATTTAAATGGTAGTGGGTTTCCAGACATTGTTGAATGGCTTAGGGAATTCGAGGAAAAGGCTGCGACAATGAACTGGAACGAGTTACAGAAGTTTATTTATGGCAGGCAGTTATTAAAAGGGGCGGCAAAACTTTTTGTTAACAGTGAGAAAGGGATAAATGATTGGAATTCTTTAAAAGAGGCATTGAAGACAGAGTTCAGAATAAAATTAACGTTCAAGGAGATTCACAAACTACTAGAAAGTAGAAAGAAAAGACAGAATGAAACTCTTATTGAGTACTTCTATTTTATGAAAGGTTTAGCCAAACAAAGTAATGTAGATTAACAGAGTATAATGGAATACTTGATATCCCCGATTCAGAGCAGAATAAAAGTGTATACCAAGCCATAAATTGTCAGGAGTTAAGGGACAAAATCAAGATTTATGAGAAAATGTCATTAGGTCAAGAATCAAGATATGGGGCAAACTTTGAAAAAGATGGACAGAAAGGCAATAAATGTTTTAAATTTAATCAGCTGGGACACAAAGCAAATCAGTGTGAAGCAAAGAGAGTGCAGGAAAAGACTACAGAAGAAATGAAGAATATACAGCAACTATCTCAAAAGAGCGTTGACAGAGTTTTCCATGCAGCTGAGATGGAGACCACAAAGATGATTTTTAAAGAAGACATGATTCGAAACATTGAGTTTCCTATCAATGAGGATGAGCATGCAGAGTTTGTAAAGGTTTTTAGCCAAGTAAAAGAGAAGGGTATCATTCAAGAAAAAGATTGGGGTGAGGGAAAAGCCACTCGTTATAAAGATGATCAAGAGAAAGTAAGCAAGCAAATAAGAGATGGGTTAGATGAAGGGATCATTCGTCATAGTGTTTCCGAAAACGTATCTCCTATTGTGCTAGTGACAAAGAAAAATAGTACCAAGAAACTTTGTTTTGAGTATAGACAGTTGAATGAGAAAGTTATTAGAGATAAACTTCAAAGAGGAAAGGTGTTCAAAGGTGTCCCGGTAGGAAAAGATTATATACCAGACTTAGCAAGCAAAGTAAATACGGTCATTAAATCGTGTGTAGGGAGCAAGGCTAAAAGAGGCAAGAAAGAAGGATTTTTAAATCCGATAGACAATACAGAGGAACTATTGAATAGGTACCACATTGGTCATGTAGGTCTAATAGACAAGACTAAAAAACAGCATAATTGGAAAATGCGGAAAAAATATGTATATGGTCGAATTATAATGTAGGATGGCCGAATGTAGGAATGGGATATATAAATGCAGCAATATAACAAAGGAAAGATAAGCAAGCGACAGTGAGACAAGACAGTAGAGAGAGAGAGGAGAAAGAAACCGACAGCGCAGCAGACGGGGAAAATGATTAAATAGAAGTGCGCTGCAGCAGAAGAGTTAGTTGATCGTTGTCGTTCGTACAGAGCAGTTGATAGGTGTAGCTCGTGCCGAGAAGTTGAGTTGGTAGAGAAAGGTTGGTCGTCCAAGTTGTAGAGTCGCGTAGTTGTTGAGAAGAATTAAAGTGAACGTAAGGAAGATTAATGTAAACCTAATTAAGAATAATAATAAAAAAATATTTATATATATATATATGTATATATATATATATATCCCTCCCATACAAAAATATCAAAAAATATCACGTTAAAACAAGTAAGGAAATACAGTCGGGCGTAACCGACTGTAGAGGCCCTGTACCAGTTCAGGTCGCCTAACAAACATATTAAATGTTTCCCGAGCTTATGACCAAACACATGACCACTTCTCACTGCGCGAATATGAATGAAAAGAAAAGGGGGGTTGTTCAAATTCAATTGCTTATAAAATCGCCATTTATTATCCGATTTTGATGAACTTTTTGGATTTTTGCTTAGAGAGACGTTATCTCTATATTTGTGCCGAAGAAATTTTCACCCTAAGGGGTGATTTTATGGGGAAGGGGGGGGAAGGGGCAAAATTTCAAAATAAACTTGTGAAATTCCGGAGCAATCCTAGTCGAATGCAAAAAACACGAAGTCTCTATCTATTACCGTTTCCGAGATCCTTTCGTTCATACAGACGGACAGACGGACGGACGGACGGACAGACGGACATGGCTATATCGACTCCTCTTTCATTCCTGACCATAATGGTGGTAACTTTGGGGGTCTCCGACCATTATTTCTACCTGTTACATACATTTGCACAAACCCAATAGGCTCTTGTACCTTCGGTACAGGGCCTAACGAGGGACATCATTTTAGAGGTATGGTTTCTTAAGCAAAGTTTCTTATTTTGATCCCTAGAATCCGAAAATCATATGTGCCTAAGCGATTTTTTTGACCCCCTACAAATCGAACCGCCCTAGTATATATATATTTTTTTTTTTTACTTTTAATTTATTTTATTAAATCCATTCAAAATATGAATCTAACAATAAGTTTTAAAATCTTAAAATCTAAAATATAACTAAAAATGATATAACAATACAAAAATATTATTATATTATATTATGTTCATAAAGGAATGGCGCAAGTTTGTCAACGAGTATTTTCTCAAAAAGTTTTGAAAGGCAAGGAAGTAAACTAATCGGTCTATGGGATGCTACCTGAGTTCGATCTTTACCCGGCTTAAGGATCATCTTTACAACAGATTTTTTCCAGTCATTAGGAAAATATCCTAGTTTCAACATACCATTAAATAGAACTCTTAAACATTCAATAGTTCTTTTATCATTTTAGATGTAATATCATCAATGCCTGGAGACTTTTTTGATTTAATTTTGTTTTTTATTGCATTAGCATTTTCTTCTGTAGATATAATAATTTGTTCCGTAATTGTCGAAATGCTATTGAGGTCGTTGAGTTGATATCCATTTGAAGCAGGGTTTGGTTGAAAAACTTTGCTTAAGTGTTGGGCAAAAGTATTAGCTTTTTCATCTTCAGTGCGAGACCAATCGCCATATTCGTTCCTTATTGGAAAATCTCCGTCAGTTGGTGTTTTTAACCCATTCGAGGTTTTACGTTTCGTGGAGTGGAGACCATTGCAGCAGTACTCATCAACGTCCTTAAAATGTTGACCTGATCATCAATGTCAGTCTCACAATTAATAGATTCTGTATTTCATAGATAGAAAATATTAGGGGAGAATGATCAGACGAAAGCTCGTAGCTTATCGTAACAACTATTAGATTCCGATTTATATTTTTAGTAACCCCAAAATCAATAAGGTCAGGTATTTTTGACCTATCAGCAGGCCAGTACGTTGGTTGCCCCGGGGAGGCAATATCCAAGATCAATACTTATAACACCTCTCGGTGTTATAAGTCTTGATCCCCAGTACGTGTGTTTTGCATTGTAGTCACCAGCAGCTAAGGATCTTTGTCCCAAACTATCAAAATATTGTTTTAGTTGTCTCTCAGTTATTGAGAAACGTGGTGGACATTATAAGGCAGATATTACTAGACTTTTTCCATGACACTCAACTTTGACTGTAGTTGCTTGTAGATAAGTCTCCGAGTGTGAATTCATAGCGCAATGCTTAATTCTCTTTCTAATCAGTATGCCTGTACCACCATGTGCTTTACCATCCGGATGATTAGTAAAATAGAACTGGAACCCCGGGATAGAAAAACTGTTTCTGTTTGTTAAGTGAGTTTCTGATATAAGAAACACATCTATATCTTTATCATATAACAAATGTCTTAGTTCTTTTTTATGGCGAACAATACCGTTTGCATTCCATTGACATATTTTAAACATACTAATTTTTGAGCTAAAAAAATTTGAAACATTTGATTTTGTGTTTTAATTAGTTCCTGTAGCATACTTTGCATATTAGAAAACTGAACCATGAATTGAGTCATTGTTTGCGTAAGATTAATTACTAGGTTTTCAATATCAACCTTTGGGTGATGGCTGTTTTGTTTATCAATGTATGGGTCTTGCGGTTTTTGTGTTGGATGAGCTATATTCTGATTTAATTTTAACACACTTGCGTACGACTGATTTGGAGTTTCATTCGTAGCACGTGGTTGGCTTTCAAATATGGAAGATGGAGCTACTTTAGACTGTAATTTAACTGATTTCTGGGGATATAACTTGTTTTTAATTTCTTTAAAGACAGTACATCCTCTATAATTTGCAATATGATTACCTCCACAATTGTTGCACTTTTTCATACTTGTGTCTTCTTTATTTAATTCACAACATGAAGTATGATGCAGCTTGCCGCATTTTACACATACACTAGCTAATCGACAATATGATTTAGTATGCCTAAATTCCTGACAGTTCGTGCATTGAACTGGGCCCTTATGCTTGTGTGGTTCTTCGACAGTTATTTTGTGATGCAGGAGGTACTGAAGCTTATATATCCGGTGGACTTCATTTTTCTTTAATTTGTTTAGGTCAGGTAGAAGTTCAACCTTAAACATTGGTTGAGATTCCTTGTTTTTATTTATTATGTTTATAACAACTCTTGATTTAAACCCTTTTTCTTCTAGCGCTTCTCTGATTTCATTTGTATCAACATCTGCTCCTATACCCTTTATTACTACTGTATTAAGACAAAATATAATTGTCTTAGAACTTTGTATTAAAATAAAGTAGAACGGTCTTCGGACTTCGAATGTTCTTTATTGAATGGTTTTTCTTCAATTCAATGCCTTACTTGCTAACAAAGTGAATGTACCTAAAGGCTGCGCAGCTGCGCCACCAGAGACGCTGGCAGCGGAGCAGCCGATATTCATATTAATATATGTAGCGGCGATAGCGTCGCTACGAGAGGGAGAGGGTATTATGCACACATAGTGATAGCGTGGTCGCGCATGTAAGGCATGCCGACTCAGCACTTATGTTGTCCATTGCATTCTCATGGTGGTCATATTACTCCACACTTGAAATATGCTTGGTACTTGAGTTTACGTAAACATTGCAGCAAAGTGCTACAATGTGTTTGATTTGTATTTTATGTATAACACTGAGTACAGTGTTCACTCGATATGTGTACATACTACATCTCCCTCCTTTTGAAAAATGACGTAATTCTATGAAGTTATTTTATTAGTATTTATCAAACCTTATCATATAAATTTTCTTATTATTATTATTTTTTTTTTTTTTTTTTGTTTTTTTTTTTTTTTAATTTAGTTTTTACTTTGTAATTTTGTTTTTACTTTCGCTTATTTTTAATTTTATTTTTACTTTGTACTTATTTTTAATTTTGTTTTTACTTTGTGCTTATTTTTAATTTTGTTTTTACTTTGTGCGATTATTCATTAGAGAAGAAAAAAAAATTTTTTTTTTTTAAAAGAAAATATTCATTAATTGTAAAAATGTAATAAAATGTTATTTAAGTAAGCAATAAAGAAATATATATTCTTGCTTATGTTTCTATATTTTTATCTGTTTGTTATTTTTATTATTGATGGTTGATCAGGCCACCTATATATTTTTTTTTATATTTATTTATTATTATTAGTTGCAAAAAAGTTTTAACCTATCCTTATGAACTTTCTGTTCTTTATTTTTCTTATTTCTAAAAACTACGTTGTTATTTTTTTCTATTCTAATGACCTCAAATGGTCCTATATATACTGGTTCTAATTTATGACCCGTTTCGTTTTTTAACAAAACTTGGTCTCCTATTTCTATTTTAAGATCTAAAGCTTTATTATCATAAATTGCTTTCTGCTTATTTTTATATTTTTCTAACATTATACGCGCTCTTTTATACGCATTTTCTAATCTAAATTTTACTTCTTTAGCATAGTCATCTATATTATATAATGGATCTATTATATCCACGCTATTAAATTGTTTTGATAAATTATTATGTTTACCAAATACAAGTTCATATGGACAGTAGTTATGCGCTACAGATGGTGTTGTATTGAAACAATTCACGAAATACTGTAACCATATGTCCCAATCGGTTTTATCTACCGATATATATGAACGTATATACTCGTTGAATGTTCTATGACTTCTTTCAACGGTACCTAGAGTCTGGTGGTGGTGTGCTGTAGACGTTATATTGTCTATTTTTAAATATTTGCACAGATCATTTATAATCGAATTCTTATATTCTGTTCCCATGTCCGTAATGAACGTCTTCATTGGACCGTACTTCAGAATAAAGTTTTCGAATATTGCTTTCGCTACGGTATTTGCATTTTTATTTTTAATTGGGATAGCCACCAAATATTTGGTTAAATCACATATTAATGTGATTATATACTCGTTCCCATTCTCAGATGTAGGTAGTGGACCAATAGTATCCACTATCACTCTGTCAAATGCACTTATTGGTGTCTCTGTTAATATAAGTGGAGTTTTAGTATGCGTTGTTATTTTCGCTTTTTGGCATTTTTGACATTTTCGTATGTACTCAGTTATATCTTTAGACATACCTTTCCAGAAATAATGTCTTTTGACCTTGGCCAAGGTTTTTGAAATACCAGTATGACCTCCTTGAATAGGTTCATCATGAAATGTAGACAGTATTGCTTCTTTTTCTTTTTCATTTTTAATTAGGGTCACCGGGTTGAGTAGCGCTACTCTTAATGATTTTAATATTTTATTGCCCATTTCTTTAAAATTATCAATTGAAACATATTCAAAGATATTTTCCCACGGTGCCACTTTGAGTTGGCTGATTTCATTAATACCGGCTTGCATTTCAAGCCTTTGGAAGAACTGACCTAAGTCAAAAATTCCATTAGTATATAAATCGCTAACATCATATCTTGCAGTAATTTTTTTTCCATGTTTAAAGAAACATAGCATATTTTTTACATGCAAGGTCACTACTTTACGTATATCGTCATTTTTGATGACTTCATATACGTTGGGCTTTGAAGCTTTTTCTTTAGATTGCATAGGCAATTCTTCTTTATCATCTCCTGCGCAGGATATTTGTCTACTTTGTTGCCTGGTAGTGACTTTCAGGACTTTTGTTTTTGTATTTTTTAAATCTTCGATGGTTATTCTAGATAGCGCATCTGCAACGAAATTATCTTTACCCTTTAGATATTCTTGGTTTGGAATTAGTACATTATTTTTAATTGAAGATACTTTAATTTGGCGAACGACTTCAGAACGGGCTAATAATATTGTGGCATTATTGTCACAAGTGTGAATTATTGGAAGTTTTATTGGATATTTTAAATTATCCGGACGAAGTATTAGAGAATCACTTGTTTGTGTGAAATCTAATTGACAGTTAAATTTTTTAATGAAGTCGATGCCTATTATGCCGTCACTAGGTATTGGGAAATTTTTTCCGACTAAATGGAAGTCATGTGGAATAATATATTTACCTTTAGTGAGCTCTACAAATGCTAAACCTTTTGAAAAAACTGAACTTTCGCCAATTCCTGATATTTTAATGGTTATGTTATCATTAACATTGTCGAATGTATCGACATTTTCTTTCAGTATTGATATATCTGCACCAGTATCTAATAATAAGGTAAATGATTTACCTGTTTTTTCATTATTAATTTTTATAAATATGTTAAGGTTAGGATTAATTGTGTATACAGTTTTTATTGGTTTGGAATATCTAAAGGGAATTGCTGGTTTTCCGAATTACTTTGAGTAACTCGTACATTGTTATGTCTATTGCCATAATTTTGGTTGTTACCTTGGTTGTTACTATTCCTTCCTCGGTTGTAACCACGGGAATTTCCTCTGAAATTTCCTCTATATTGGCCACGTCCCCGGCTGTTAACTTGAGAGCCATTGCCTTGATAATTACCTCTTCCTCGGTAATTACCCATTTGATTATTTCTATAGCCTCTGGTTTGATAGAACATTATGTTACCAATGTTACTATTCATTTCCGTACTGCAATGGATGTATTTCCCAATTGCTTGATCTAGTGTACTGAAATTTCCAGCTTCAAGTATTGTGCGAATTTTATCATTCTCACAATTTTTGACTATAGCCGTAAGCGATTCTTTTGTTGCAAATTTATCGGCAATATCAGCATCTAAACCATCATCAATGTAAGCTGCTTCTAGCGACTTACGAAGGTTATCTATCTCAGCCGTATACTGTGATGCCGATTTGCCTCGCTGCTGAGTATTCATTAGCTTGGCCTTTATGACATCTGAGGATTCACCCTTAACTGTAGCTTGCAGTTTATCAATGATTCCTTGAATGGACGTTTCATTTTGAATTCTATATAATGTAGCTCCAATTATCTTAGACTTTATCACTTCAACCGCCAAATTCTCTTGATCACCTTTAGTTAGATTAGTTAACCTCAATGATGTCAGGAATCGTTGCAAGTTGTGTTTTTTTCCATCAAACTCTGGTATCGTTGCAGATACCTCTTTGATGTACTGTCTATCTAGAGCTACTTGATTTGCCATTTTTTCTGTTGGCTTTTTGATTTCTTGTTTGGCTACTTGTGCAAGTATTTTGGATGTTGTTGGATTTTCTTCCGATTTCTCATCCATTAATTCTGATCGATTTAACCTTTCTTGGGTTAATAATACTGATCGATCGAATGTTACAGGACTCGTTAAGATTGTTGGACAATGTAACTGTAGTTTATGTCTATCAGATACTCGTAATAAGTCCTCTCTAAGACGCTTGATAACGTCTGAAATCTGTGTCCACTGTAGCGAAGAAAATCTGTTTTTATTTTTCTCTATTAAATCACGGATGTTATTGTATATTGCAACAAGTATATCAACGTGTTTAATTTTAGTATCTACTGAAATTGGAATGCTTTTATTTAAGCATTTATACGATTTATTAAAGTCCAGTCGTGAATTTTTTATTAATTCAATAATTTCTACCCATTCCATGTGGGTGATTGTTAAACTTTGTGCAAGCGCACTTTTATTATCGTTGCCTGACCCAAAATGGGATGTTCTTCAGTAATAGTTTTTACAGTGACATATGGCAATGTACTCATAACAATTCCTTTGACAATTTTTGAACAATGTCTTAAAGGACTTGTACTATTGTTATAAGTTTCGATATATTCGTATTCGAATTCAGATATTGTAATGAATTCGGAATGCAAATGCAAAATTTTTAATGCACGCATAAGGAAATCAGGGTCATTAACATAAGTTTCTCTGATTTCTAAATCATAATTATGTTTATTCATATTTCAGGCTTGGAAGATTCAAACTCTTCTAGCTCTGCTGCGTCAATCTCTACTGATTCTGTCGATTCCGGTTCTTCACCAGTCTCAATTGTTAAAGGGGTATTTAGTATTGTTGGTATTGATATATCCAAATTATACCTTTGTTTTACGTATGACAAGTTTGATCGTAGTCTAATCAAAAATTTTGATACTTTGGACCAATGTGTCTTATCTAGTTGTTCTCTTTGGTCATATATTAATATACGTGCTTGATTGAAGCATTCTACTAATATTTCAGCATGTTTGTTAATTGTATGCTGTTGAATTGGTCTATTTTGAGTTAAAGACTTATAGGATTTATCGAATTTATGTTTTAACTCATTTTTTTTATATATATATTTTTCCATTCCATTATATTATGGATATTAATTAATTTTTAAATGCTACCATCTTTAGTATGTAATCATGTATATAGAAACATATGCGAAACTATCAATTAAAAGTATTTTTAATTTCTTTATTTCGTTACTTATACAATTCTATCTAAGTTGTCTGCTCTGCTCATATAACGTTTTTTAATTATTTTGTTATGTTTAACATATAAAGTTAAAATAAATTGAGCCACATTGACAATTGTCAATATAAGGAGCAAGATCCACAATGAGTAAATATCATTGGTGTGATCTATAATTTTTACATTATTTACTACGTTGGCTGTATTATCTTTAGTCTGACTATCGTCAGAACCAAACCAACCCATTTTTGAAATTTAACTTAAATTTTGGATAAAGTTAAAAAAAAAATTATCTTATATTGTACCAATGTACAATCGCACAAAGAATGTTGGTTTACAATTTTCTACCTATTGTTTCGTATAGCTTTACAGGCTACACTTCTAATTGGGCAGGTGAGGTCCCGCTCAATTTTACAATATTCTTTACAATATTTTTACATATATATATATATCTAATTAATAATATATTAAATAATATACTCTTCTGCTACATCAGCTGGACATCGCCTAATTTGGCACGCTGATGTTCCCTCGATGACGCAAGTGGCGGTATGCCCCTCGCGCTTGTTGTTTTCGTTCTGGATGCTCCTAGGCCTATGGGCTCAGGCGGGGCCGGTGCCGGTCATCGCACAGGTTGATAAGCAAGCTCCACTGTAGAGCGGTCCAGGGCAGTCACTTGGGCACTTTTCAATTCTTCTTGGCAATTGCTTGGGTGATGGAGGTTTTATTATTAATGATGTTATATTTTTAATTTGCACTGAGTGGTGTGCGGTGTTGGGGATTTTTGACTCGAGACTTGATTTTAAATGGTCAAGCTCGGCTTGTAGTTTCAGGGCTGTTGCCCACGCGGGAGGTGGTGTATTTGTATATAATAGCCACTTTATGTGTGCTATTCTTTTTTTAATTTTTTTATTCACACCTCCACGTCTTCCCATCACCGCACTCTACTCACTCAGATTTTTTTTTCAGGTTTCCTTTAGTACTCCATCAATGCTCCAATTCGATCCCACGGCTGCCGTTGTTCTCGCCGTTGACGTTGATATCCCTCGACGCAACACTCATAGGACTCATCAGAGCGTTGTTTTTTTTTTTTATAGTTCCGAGAGGGGACTTTTGTTTTATTTTAGTTTTGTTTTAGCATATAATATATTTATATATAATATATTAAAAATTATTTTGTTGCTGGTTGTTGTTTGACGCACATACAGTTGTTGTTGTTGCTGCTACTGCTGTTGGTTGTAGTAGTTAATTGGTATGCAGCTTATTTAATTCATTCATTGTTTCACGATTGCATTTTCGATATGCACGGTCGCCATGTATTAAGACAAAATATAATTGTCTTAGAACTTTGTATTAAAATAAAGTAGAACGGTCTTCGGACTTCGAATGTTCTTTATTGAATGGTTTTTCTTCAATTCAATGCCTTACTTGCTAACAAAGTGAATGTACCTAAAGGCTGCGCAGCTGCGCCACCAGAGACGCTGGCAGCGGAGCAGCCGATATTCATATTAATATATGTAGCGGCGATAGCGTCGCTACGAGAGGGAGAGGGTATTATGCACACATAGTGATAGCGTGGTCGCGCATGTAAGGCATGCCGACTCAGCACTTATGTTGTCCATTGCATTCTCATGGTGGTCATATTACTCCACACTTGAAATATGCTTGGTACTTGAGTTTACGTAAACATTGCAGCAAAGTGCTACAATGTGTTTGATTTGTATTTTATGTATAACACTGAGTACAGTGTTCACTCGATATGTGTACATACTACACTACAGCTACACCCTAGTACTTTTAAGTTGATAAGTGTAATAATTTTTATTGCAGTCATTTAAATATTTGACTACTGTGCGATAAAAATTATCATTGTATGTTTGGATTTTTGTTTCTCGGACTGCCCCCTTTGTAATTGGCACAACATGATAACTGTCCGTACTAATAATGCTTGTTAATTAGGCCCTGTACCGAGGGTACAAGAGCCTATTGGTTTTGTGCAAATATACGTAACAGGTAGAAATAATGGTCGGAGACCCCCCAAAGTTGCCCCCATTATGGTCAGGAGTGATAGGGGAGTCGATATAGACATGTCCGTCTGTCCGTCTGGCCGTCCGTATGAACGAAAGGATCTCGGAAACGGTTATAGATAGAGACTTCGTGTTTTTTGCATTCGACTAGGACTGCTCCGGAATTTAACAAGTTTAGTTTAAAATTTGGTCGTCCTTTTCACTACTATTAGCCAAAAGGGCAAATCTATTACTATTTAGAGACACATTTGAGTGAGCAGCAGGATCTGTTTTTGAATTTTTTGTAGCGTTTCCCCTTATATTTTTTTGCGGACTTAGTTTTCTGTTATTGTTAATTGTGATGAAGCGGTCCATACCAGTCGGCACTGTTGGTTAATTATTTTTAATTATATTGGTATTTACCGTTTTACCATTTGTTGTAATATTGTTGCTGTTTTTTATTTCCTTATTTGTTTTGTTGGATGAAGGAGCCAGTGACGGGAGAGAGGACGCGATCGAGGAAGCAGTGTTAACGGACATTGTTGTTGTTTGTGATGACGCATTTGGTGTAGCTGTATTCTGCTTATTGTTGTTGTTTTTGTTAATTTTTGGAGTAGCTGTAGTCAATGAGGGTAGAGATGACGTGATCGAGCTGAGTGAGGAATACACCGTTGTTGTTGATACAGTAGAAGCAGTAGACGTAGCGTAGCCACTTTGCGTTGTTGTTGTAGTTGATGATGCTACTGTTGGTGGAAGTAACGGGAGTGGAGTAGTCGGCGTCGTACATTCAGCGCTCCAGGGTACAGGGTTCAGGTGAGCGGGAGAGCATGAAATTTCTGTCTGCTCAGTTGTTGCAGCAGACAAGTTGGAGTTTGAAGAGCTTTTGCTGTTGTTGCACGGGGAAACAAACGAGAAATATGCATTTCTCGATGCAACCGAGTTTTGATTTTGCGCTCATCATTTATTTTCATCATTTATTTTGAATTAATTTACTATTTTTTGAAATTGTTGCACAAAATATATATGTGGAAAAGTTTATAATGAGTCTCTGTCTCTTTTTTTTTACAAAATTTATACACTTGATTTTTGTAAAAACAATTAAAAGCACGCAGCGATTTAAAAACACGTCTATGTCGCATGACAGTTGAAACATTTATGATATGTATATGTATATATATATATATATATATATATATATAGCGATCCTCCATTGCTTTGGATATATATTATTTATTATATTTTATTATAAAAATGGCCCTAGGCAATCCTCCATATATATATGTATATATATAGCAATCCTCCATTGCTTTGGATATGCAGTAGGAGGAGGAGTTAAAGGAGCGATTGGAGGCAGTGAAAGCCGCATATGATCTATGCATGGTGTAACATACAATTATATTTCTTCGCATGTATGTAACCAAAAAAGATGGAGAGTGTAATATTTGAATAACGGAGCACGGAGGACGCTACGGCTCAAGCTCGTCGGCAATCGAGATGGGTTAAAAATCCGTATTTCAAATCAGGGTTTTGTTTTAAGCAGCGTAGTTATATTTAATATGTTATTTAATTTTTCTTTAAAAAAAAATTGCGAGCGATAATTAAAAAAAAAAGAGGAACAGAACACAAGGATTAGGGAAGTAAACAAAAGAAATAATAATACAGTTCACAATAGAAAAGGATACTTAATAAAAAAGGATGCAAGCAGGTGTTTTTGCGGCATAATAAATGAAGCCCACCCTACAATGGTCACAATACCCAAAGAAAAAAAAACATTTATATGTGACCCCATATAAGTATATTCAATCTCTAAATCTATCTTTCACACTAGAACCGGGCAGTATAAAAGCCAACTAATGCATATTAAAAAATTCGAAATGTAGTTTGAAAAATATTTTTAGCTTTAATTAGATTCATTTTAACCTATTAATTTAAAAAAATTGATACACAAAAAACTCATAGATGACATATTTAATTTATTTACAATAAAAAAGGAAGAAAAATGAAACTGAAGAAATGATTAATTCTATTTTATCCTAAAGTGCGTTTAAAAAATATCTTAATAATTTGTAAATTTTTGCAGTAAATCATTCATATACATAAAAACAAATAAAAATTGAGCAAAATATAAATGTCATTAAAGTAGCCATTAATTAATATAATATTTCGTAATATACAACGATCTCTCACTGCTGAAAAGTGGATGATTAGATTATGCGAGGGGAAAGGGATTGACTGTGGCAATTTTAGCGCAACCAACGCTTGCACATATTACTTAGAAACAACAACAATGAGAAGGATGAGATATTATTTCTGTCTCCTTCACACTTTCATTACATATTATTGATTTAGATTTTATATTAATTTTTTCAGATTTTTATATTAATTTTGGCACATATTTTTTTGTTTCTTTTTTATACAAAAAAAACTAATTGACACTTATAACTTTTCAATATACATACCGTTACTTCAAATATATGATTATTTTTTTTATTTTTATTGAATTGATTGGCTGCATAAAAAAAAAATTTTAATTATTAAGATTCGCACACTGTACATTTTTGTTGAAAAAAAATGTGAATGAGATGTATATATATCAAAAAATAGCTTTAGGCTGCACAATATTGGCATTACAAAAAAATTAGTTCAATTTTTCGGCTGTTTTCATATTTAAAATTCGCACATTATGTTTAAACAAAAAAAAAAACAACGATCTGCTAGATCGGGTTTTTCCTTTTTGCATTTTTGAGAGTTTATATATCAGATTTATATCGCAGATTTCAAACCCTTAATTGAATGATAATTTAACTAATAATAATTATGCTCTTATGGGCAATTTTTTTGGGCAACATTATAATTATTTTTACACATTAACTTTTCGTTGTACGTCGTTGGCAAGCGTCGGTGACGATGAACGGATGATAATGAACTGCAGGTTCGACTGCACTCAGCCGAAGTACTAAAATAGAAGCAGTGCGATCCATATGATTTTTCAGCTATGCGAGATTTATGATATAACATAAACCACCTAACCTGTATTTAGGAATAATAAGATAAAAATATATTTTTTGAAAAGGCAACGTAAGAAATTGCAATGAAGGATAATTACCCAAAATTGGATTAGGCACTGGTTTGCATTTGACTCTTTTCTCATTTCTTTGATTGCTTCGGGATAAGAATTAAATCTTGCGGAACACCTTTGCAATTGCATTGCTTATTTTTTTTATAACTCAGTGGTTTTGAATTCTTTTTAATGAAAAAGAAAATTAAATAATCGGCAATGATAAACCAAAATTTTATGAAGATAAAAACTATAATGTTTTTTTAATTTCTCTTCTCAAAATTAATAATTTAG